>CM034147.1:807468150-807675650 GCA_019776745.2 Taxus chinensis
AGGTAATATCTAAGTTGTGGCATAAAAGGAACTTCTCCCGGCGCCTAAAGTTTCTCACAAAAGTGAGTGTATTTTTATTTCACTAAATTTTCAACATTGTTCTACGCCCCACCGTTGTTGGAAGAATGATGGATTGAATCAAAGATCGGTATTTTTGACAAGTATGACACAGCTTTCCCCATTATCATAAAGAAAATTCAAGTAAACCAGTATGTTTCTAGCCGTAGCCCATTATTATGACTTGAAATCCAATTACAACCTAAGAAAAATATGTAACACCCGAAAAATGATGTTCTAGGAACACGTTAAAAACCCTAAACACTTAACCCGAAAGTTGCGACGATAGTTTTTATTTTTTTATTTTTTTGTTTAAGTTTAAGTTAAAGGTTAGAAGGGTGCCAACCCTTAGTGTTGCATTAAATTATTTTCACCAATAATCTTCACTTTACCAGGATGAACCAAGTCTAAGTTAAAAGATTAAATATCCTTAATTTATCTCTAGGTCAATTTATTAACCTTTAACTAGGAAGATGCCATAATTTAATTTACTTGGGTTTAATGTTATTACTCCTCCTTAACTAACATTCACACCCTAACAATTTACCTAAACTTCGCTATTTTAGTTCATGATCCTATTAGCTTGAATGTCCAACATTTCATTAATTACCAAAATATACTAGGAACTAGAAAAATGACTTTTCACCCAAGGTAATTAAATGGCCGCATTCACCATCCACACATACCTTTAATTTTTATTTAAAACATCTATAAAATATATTCCTACCAAAAAAATGTAGGGTTAATCCTCAACCTTTTGGATCAATCAACTGTGGCCACTAGATCCTAGGGTTCCAAACTAACCCCTAAGATCTTTATGAAGATTTATTTAATCTCTTTCTTTACCCAAGTTTCCTCATTTGGTCACTTTTCCTTTGTTTAATTTGAAGGTTGGAGAGAAGAAAGCCATGGGAGCAACGAAGAAAGATCTATGGAGGATTATACAAGAAATCAAGCTTATATTAGTTTAGATTGTAGATTTATCATTGTAATCTCTTCCTATTTCAATATTGAAGGGGTTTCCACTCCAAATCTAGAGTTATTCCAAGGTTATTTTTATTTGGTGTTCTCATATTTGGGGTAAACCCTACATCCATTAATATATACAAGATTGAGTACTTTTATTTTCCATACAGATTTAATTGCTTTAAACAATGAGATTTAGCCATTATTTGTTGCTTGAGGTTTCCTTGTGATTTTACAAGTCTAAAATTGTGTTTTTGACCAAGTTAAAATTTACACAGGCGGGATTTACATCTTCCGCACTCAGTGACAGAACCGCCGCTCAAAGTAGGTCAGCGGTCTTGGAACCGCAGCCCCACCTAGGTGATGATTTCATGAACCACCTCCTTCTGGAGAGGTGGTTCTGAGACCACCACCTTGCATGAGCCGGGTGGTTATGAAAACCGTCGCTTTACACCGGTGGCAGTCTTGTTCCTTAGAAACAAAACCTTAAAACCTAAGATTTCTCGAAAAAAAAAGTCACTAGGTTGCTTTGAAATTCATTATGAACTTAATTTTATATGCCTAAAGTTTTCAGTTATAATATTTAGTTTCATTTTATAGTTAAAATAGCTCATTTTAAAGCATTTTCTATTTCAATAGTAGCAATAACAATTACAAGATCATTTTCGATATTGTTCAACAAATTTTCATTCAAGTCCAAAAGTAAAAAGGAACTAAAACTACTCCTAATATTATTATTTTTCCCTTACTATAAAAATGCAATATTTTCAAGATAACAATATACTTCAAATTTGTTGCCTCTTTCCATTTCCGCTATAATTTATTTGTTCAAAATAATTATAACAACTTTGTTCTACATTCAAGTTTACTATGCATACATTTTTAACAACTTACAACTTCTATATTTCTTCTTTCTCGTTTACAATAGTACAATTTCACAATGAAGATAAACTTTCTTTCTCACAATACAACTTTCAACTAAACTTTTACACAATATTTCCATTTTTATTCTTTTCTTACATAATCCATCTTAAAGAGAAAGGATATTTTACAACTATTTAATGAACTTCTTCAAATAATATTACAACTTATAATACAACACTTTCTTTAAACAAAAATATATATTACAAATCTTCCACCTTGAGTAAGAATAACAAGAAGGCTTTATCATAAGGAAGGATTCTTGAGGACACCAACAATGCTCCATGTTTCACATCGCCAACAAGAGAAAATCCACAATGCTTCATTTGATGACAACAAAAAATAGGGGGAGAGGCAACACTCTCCACCCAGCCAAGAATTCTAATGAAGAGAAGAAGCCATCCTCCTTGTTAGAAAATAAGAGATAAAATATGTCGAATAATCCCTTACCGAATCGCAACATTAGAAACTAATATGCAGAAAATATTACAGATCTCAAATAAAAGTGCAGAATAAATAACACAACATAGAGAGACAATATTTAACGTGGTTCACTCAATATGGGCTACGTCCACCAAGAATCACTTGCTCAAATTTTATTACAAGCCTCCACTGTCTCAATATAATACCCAAATCCGTTTGGAGTTGTGCTCAACAAACTCTACAGAATTCACACCCGAATTAAAAGCACATCTATAATACATTTGCTTGTCTTTGTATCATATGCATAAGACCATATAAATAGATGATTGCTTAAGCAGTTTGATACAAAACCATGGGTATCAAAAGCATGGGCAAAAACCATGGGTATCAAAACCATGAGCAAAAAACCGTGGGTATCAAAACAATGGGTACCGAAAAACCATGGGCCCAAAAATATCCCATGACAGTTACCCATTACCCATGGGTTAATAAACCACCCATGAAAATTTGCTTCGGGGGCTTTGCCCTCGAACCCCCCTGACCCGCTCATGGCGAGCGGGACCGCCATAAAAAATACCTGAGTGTAACACATAGAAGGTGTACCACACTTTAACATGAAAATAGGCTCCACAAACATAACAATCTCACACTTGGAGACTAATTTTCACTGAGCAAGCTTCTCAACCCTTCACTATCATCTACGAAGGCCAACCAACGCTGAACATAGCTTTAGTTTATCCCTTGTGACCACCTTGGTCATCATGTCTGCAGGATTCTAACTGGTATGAATCTTCTCCAACTTCAACTTATCTTCCTTCAAAGTTGTCCTAATGAAGTGATATCTCAACTATATATGCTTCATCCTGGAGTGGAAAGCAGAGTTCTTAGCTAGGTGTATAACACTCTGACTATCACTATGTAGCTTACATTCCTCCTGCTTATGCCCCAACTCCTCAAGAAATTGTTGTAACCAAATCATCTCTTTGCTTTCCTCTGTGGCAGCAACATACTCAGTGTCCGTGGTTGATAAAGCCACCAGATTCTGTAGTCGTGAAATCCAGCTCACTGTTGTCCCACCTACAGTGTAAATATAACCTATCATGCTCCTCCTACTGTCTACATCTCCAGCCATGTCTGAATCTACATAACCACGTAAAGAGGTTTATGATCCACTCTAGCACAAAATTGTCCCCATGGTCCCTCTCAAATACCGAAGGATTCACTTTACTGCTTGCCAATGCTCTTTACCTAGATCACTCATAAATCTACTCACAGCTCCCACTGCATGGGCAATATCAGGCCTTGTACACACCATAACATACATCAAACTGCCAACTGCTGATGAGTAAGGTACCTTGGACATCTGGTTTCTTTCCTGCTCTGTCTTGGGACACTGCTCCTTTGATAACTTAAAATGGCCTGCCAAAGGAGTCCCAACCAGTTTAGCATCCTGCATGTTAAACCTATCCAAAACCTTCTTAATGTACTCTTCCTGAGATAAAGTCAGCTTTCATTCCTTCCTATCCCGAGTTATCCTCATACCAAGGATTTGTCTGGCAGCCCCCAAATCCTTCATATCAAAGGATTCACTTAGTTGTTTCTTGAGTAATTTTATTTCCTGCATGTTTTTACCTGCAACCAGCATGTCATCAACATACAAACACATGATAATATAACTTCCATCCTCAAATTTCTTTATATACATGCAATGGTTAGAATGACATCTGATATAACCTTGCTCCATCATGAAGCTATCAAACTTCTTATACCATTGTCGTGGAGCTTGTTTCAGGCCATACAAGATCTTCTTCAGTTTGCACACCATCTCCTCTTTACCTTTGACTTCATATCCTTCTGGCTGATGCATATATAGCTCTTCCTCCAAATCACCATGGATAAATGCAGTCTTTACATCTAACTGTTCTAAGTGTAAGTCTTTTGTTGCCACTATTCCAAGAACAGTTCTAATAGAAGTCATTTTTACTACAGGAGAAAAGATCTCATCAAAATCTATACCTTCTTTCTGTGTAAACCCCTTGACCACCAACCGGGCCTTATATCTTTTCTTTCCTCTTTCTTCATCTTTAACTCTGTACACCCACTTGTTCTGCAATGCTTTTTTTCCTTCCAGTAGCTTCACCAAATCCCAAGTCTGGTTCTCCATGAGAGAATTATGCTCCTCATCCATGGCTTGCTCCCACTTCTTACTGGCATCTACCTGCATTGCTTCATCAAATCTCTCTGGCTCTCCACTATCAGTGAGTAATAAATAATAAAGAGAAGGAGAAAAACGTTCGGGTTCTTTTCTTACCCTAGAAGACCTCCTCATTGTAGGATTTTGGGGTTCTTGTTGAGTAGGTTCTTGAATTGATTCATGGGTCACTTTCCCATCTGAAAGATCCTCTACCACTGCATATTCTTTCTTGGATTCTTCCCTGTTTTCCTGTAACTTTTGCTTATACATGACTTTCTCATTAAAGACCACATCCCTAGACCGAATGATTTTCTTGTCTTTAATACTCCAACATTTAAATCCAAAGTCATCACCACCATAACCAATAAAAGTATATTTTTCTGATTTAGCCTCTAGCTTGGTCCTATCATCCTTGTTAATATGAACAAATGCCTCACACCCAAAGACTCTAAGAAATGAGTAATCGAATTTCTTACCGTACCAAGCATCCTCAGGTATGCCTCCATCCAAGGCACTTGAGGGTCCTCTGTTTATCAAGTACACAGCTGTGCTCAGTGCTTCTGCCCAAAATAAAGAGGCAATCTTACATGTATCCTCATGCTCCTAGCACGTTCCATTATTGTTTTGTTCATCCTTTCTGATACCCCATTCTGCTGCGGAGTTCCTGGAACCGTCTTTTACCTGCAAATTCCATTCTTAGAACAATAATCATCAAATTCATGTTGCAATACTCCCCTCCATTATCTGACCTGAGACATTTTAACTTAAGACCTATTTCATTCTCTACCAAGGCTTTCCATTTAACAAAAGTATCAAATACATTAGATTTTTTTCTAATACAATAAACCCAAACTTTCCTTGTTGCATCATCAATAAAAGTAACATAATAACTTGAACCCCCAAGAGATGATACCTGAGCCGGCCCCCACACATCAGAATGTACCATCTCTAACTTACTCTCTTTCTTCATAGGTCCAACCTTGAGAAACCTTACTCGCTTCTATTTCCCATATATGCAGTTCTCACATAAATCCAAACCTATTTCTGTATATCCAGGAAAATTCTTCTTTATGATGTCCATGCCCTTATGGCTCATATGACCGAGCCTATAGTGCCATAATGTTGTATCTACATCTGAAGCCACAAGATTACAATCATTAGTACTATCAGTGGATAAATACAAGGTTCCAACCTTCTTACCTCTTACCACCACAAGAGCACCCTTGGTAACCTTCCAAGAGTCAGCTGTAAATATCACAGTACAACCATCACTTCCCAATTGCCCCGCCGATATCAAATTTCTCCTTAATGTTGGCACATGTCTGACATCCTTCAATAGCCATATATTCCCATTCTGCATCTTAACCTGAACAAAACCTTTTTCAACTATACTGCAAGGCTCATCATCACCAAGAAGAACATGCCCAAAATCTCCTTGAACATAATCAACAAAATAATGCCTATGTGGAGTAGCATGAAAAGAAGCCCCTGAATCTAAAACCCAAGATTCAGTAATATTATGCAAAGAAAGAATCAAAGCATCCTGGCATACATTACCTCATGCCACATTTGCCTCCTTATTTTCTTCCTGTTGTTTCTTCTTATCCCGAAGCTCCCAACAATCCTTCTTTGTATGCCCAGACTTTCCACAGTGCCAGCATACTATATTTCTTTTGGATTTTAACCTTGCCCGATCCTTTGTTTTTCCACGGTTTCCTCTATTCTTCTGTCTCCCTCTAGTTTCCATTGTCAAAGCATTCCCTGAAGTAGAAGATTCACTAGAGCTTTTTCTTTGCATTTCCTCGCTTAGAATCACCCCTACAAAATCCTAAAACTTCAACTTCGAGTTAGCTGGAACCGAGTTACTTACCGCCATTACCAGGCTATTCCAACTTTCAGGTAAAGAGCACAGAATTAATAAAGCCCTAACTTCTTCATCAAATTCTATTGTAACTGAAGCTAGCATATTCACAACCGTATTGAAATCATTTAAATGATCTGCTACTAAACTATTCTCAGACATCTTCATATTAAACAACTTTTTCATTAAAAATATCTTGTTAGAGGCAGAGGGTTTTTCATACAACTTCCCTAATGCATCCATTAGATCTTTTGTCATCTTTTCCTTTGAAACATTAAATAATACCGAAGATGCAAGACACAACTAGATCGTTCCAAGTGCCTTCCGATCCAACAAATCCCATTCCGCATCTATCATACTCGAGGGTTTGTTCACCTTCTCAGATAGTGGAGTATAAAGATCCTTCTGATAAAAGTAATCTTCCATCTGCATCTTCCAAAGACTGAAATTATGCCCGTTGAATTTATCAACCCTAGATCTTCCATCATCTGCCATAGCTCCCACTCAAGCTAAAAAAATTTCCCTATGATTCAACACTTTAACAAACCAAACTAGGCTTTGATACCAATTGTTAGAAAATAAGAGATAAAATATGCGGAATAATCCCTTATTGAATCGCAACAGTAGAAACTAATATGCAGAAAATATTACAGATCTCAAATAAAAGTGCAGAATAAATAACACAACACAGAGAGACAATATTTAACGTGGTTCACTCAATATGGGCTACGTCCACCAAGAATCACTTGCTCAGATTTTATTACAAGCCTCCACTCTCTCAATACAATACCCAGATCCATTTGGAGTTGTGCTTAACAAACTCTACAGAATTCACACCCAAATTCAAAGCACATCTGCAATACATTTTCTTGTCTTTGTATCATATGCATAAGACCATATAAATAGACAATTGCTTAAGCAGTTTGATACAAAAACATGGGCAAAAACCCGTGGGTATCAAAACAAAGGGTACCAAAAAACCATAGGCCCAAAAACAGCACATAACGGTTACCCATGACCCATGGGTTAATAAACCACCCATGAAAATTTACTTCAGGGGCTTTGCCCCTGAACCCCCCTGACCCGCTCACCAGTGAGCGGGACCGCCGTAAGAAAATACCCGAGTGTAACACATAGAAGGTGTACCACACTTTAAAATGAAAATAGGCTCCACAAACATAACACTCCTCATTAGCCCCCGAGCCCCAACCACATTACAATGAAAAATGGATCCAACTCATGGCAACAAAACAAGATTCCACATCACAATACAAAGCTTTTACAACCCCACCAAAACACAAACAAATCAAACTACAATCACAAGAAGAACTAACACAATATACAAGGCTTCAAAATGCAAAAGCTAGATGAGCAAGATCTATGGGGAGTTCACTAATGCCTCCCAAAGGGAAATGGGTGCCCACCTTAAAACACTCCAATAAACATCTCAAAACCCCTACACAATTCTTATGCCTCCCTCAATATCCTCTTATGCCTCCCACATTATTTTATGCCTCTCTAAAATATCTTATGTCTCCCTCAAAAGAACTAAGAAATAAAAGAAAGCATTTTCATATAAAAGATGGGGCACCCAACCCAACTCCCTCCCAACACATGAAACAAAACTCTTATGCCTACCTACAATAGAAAATCCCCATATCCTTCTCCTACACCATACTTAGGAATTCTACCCAATATCCCAACAAGCACACAACCATTCACTTACGTGCAATACACACATATAAAAACTAACAAGTAAAAGGTCGAAAAGAGAATCACACTCCAAGATCCTTCAACCTCAGTCCAAGTCCAGAAAGCTCCAAAACTTCAACAAGCACTCCAGAAAAATCTCTAACTCTAAAAATACAAGTGCACAATTAAATGAAGTAACCCCCAAACAAAAAAATAAACTTTCATATATAGAAAAATAGTAGAGGAGGGTGAGGTGGCTACATGTACGATTCCACATCACTTATCCTCAAGTCCACCTCAAAATTCAAACCTCAACCCCAAGGCACAATAAAATGACGGTTAAGATAAATGACAACCCTCTTACACACTCAACACAAACCCACACCCCCTAAGGACATAATTTAAAACCCATGTAAGAAAATTGCAATAGATGTCTCCTTTTGCCTTACAAAACACATAATGGGGTCTATTTTTAACCCCCCAACCAATAGATATAGTTGGTATATGAAACTAAGAGGTGTGGTACAAGCTTTACTTGCTCCACAAGCCTCCAAAAATGTCCCTTAAGCCTAAATCCGAATTTCCCAAGTAAGGAAGGGTGCACAACACTCAAATTCACATACACTCAACTTAAATCACAAGATCTAAAGGACCAAATAATCTAATAAATGGCCCCTTTTGTCACATATCCAATTATCATAATAAAATTCACTTAATTATGGGACATTAATCAACAATGATTAAATGAATTACATCATTAAATAAATCACATAATCCAAAGTAAATAAAATAAAAGGAAAATAATTACACTCATAGCCCATAGTTACATTGAGAAGCCATCCCCCCATGGAACCCCCTAACAATGTTAATAGAAAACACAAAACATTACACAAGTTTCCATGGTGACCGTCGATGTATCCATCAAGTATTCCAATGTGGTTGGTATCCTAACCCCCATTTTATTGTTGTGATACAATTAACTGCCAAAACTCACAATACCTCCTTCAGCCTCATGGCTGCATCAAATACATCAAAGATAAATATACGCAAATCTATACATAACCATCCTTATATAACTAAATTATCATTTAAACTAAACAATGTTATCACTTGTTTATAGTTTCTACAACATCTTAATTCTACCATGTCATCAATATCAATAAGATCACGAGAATTATGAATTTCAGTAAATATATATGCTAAAAAAAATCATCATCATCAATATAAAATGTCTCTCTATGTCTCTAAGAATACACAAAAATCAGATTATGAATCAAAATCCATCAATAGTCAGAATATCTATATCATCTAACATCGTGCTAAACCAAAACGATATGATAATATCCATGTCTATAGTCAACAGTAATCGAAATCAAAATATAATAACTGTCGAAGAGGAGTGGACACTACAATGTGTGTGTGGAATCATGCCCTAGGTTGATCTTGTGTGTGTTTCACTTGAAGTATCAAGAAATAACTATATGTATAATGTAAATAATGTGTACATGGAAACAATAGACTCCAATCCTATGAAGCATGATGCACAGTTGTAAGCACATCAAACTCGCTAAAAAATTTTATCATGTTTTAGTCAAATATACATCCTCATATGTTGATTAGCTATAGTAAAATTTCAAACCTACTACTTGAATTTGATTAAATATTCATTCATCTTCTTAAATATTACCTTGACCCCTCTAACCCCTTCTCTCACCTTCTCTATTTTGCTCACATTTTCATCATCACAACAGACCACAATGAACAAATATAACATGCCTTATATACAAAGAATCATCCTAACTACAACCAAAATTTGGCTAGGGATATTAAGGTTAGTCGTAAATACATTTAAAATCCACCTAAACATAGAAATCATATGAAAGGAACATATTGGATCGCAAAGAACCTATGAAGCATAAACAACAATAAGCCTTCTCAATTAGGCCTAGAAACATGGCCTTCTTGCTCCGACGAATGCAATATGAATTCCAAGATCTCAACACAACTTAAACAATATTCCTCTGACTCCACAAACTCAATAACATCCTTTAGAAATCATTAAAAAACACAAGAATCTCTACACCATCTATCAATACCAAGAAGCACACGAAGAAGTGAATAACTCAACTACTTTTCATATTCCTGTAAAATAGTCTTGAAAAGCGAATGAGGTCATAGAGGAAAAATCATCATCAAGGATCATACAGAACACCATTCAAAATATCATTAAATCTTCCAACTGTAACAACTTATTTCATTCACAAAAAAAATACACAACACATTTAATCACTTTAATCTCTAAAACTACTTAGACTGGAAATAAGGAATAAAGAACCATTTTTGAGAAAACTAATCTCAAACACCTCCATCACAACTTCCAAGCTTAACCATATGTTGTAGCACCTCAAGGGAAACATGAAAAACATCCTCAATCATTAAAAACTATAAGTTACATGGAGAATACCAACTAAGCATACCTGATCTAACAAGCTTATAGATAATCTTAACAGGGATGATTAGGCCATTAGGCATTATGTAATAAACAACCACATCTGATTAAACTAATCACTCAAATACTTATTGATAAGCCTCTACTAGCTATCAAAATCTATAAATCACTACTACAACATGCATTCGTATTAGACACACCTCAAACAACAAGATTATTTTTGCACGCTCTAGTACCCATGCGGTGTTGAAAGTTTGGATACCTATTGCACCATGTTTCTCCAAAAAAATTGAATTAAAATTTTTCATGGATAATAATTATGCATATTATTACTTCTCCCATATCAATATTTACATCATTAACCCTACTAATGCATGACTGTATAACTAAATCCTTATAAAAAAGAGATAAAATTCTACTGTAACAGTTGTCCTCAAGCATGCCAACAATGCAAAAAATGAACTAGGAAGAGTCATCTTCATCAAAAAACCATCAAACCAAAAAATATATTTCATTTCATTCCCATACACTTCATATTTATCTTTTTGTTCTATTTCTAGATTTAGCAAGGGTTTGGACCTATATGACTTATTAACAATGGTTCATAAAACTCTAACATCCAAAATACTTCATTACATTTGCTATGTCTTCCTAACGCCATGTATGATCATCACCTAAGGACATAAAATGCCATGAAAAGTGTGCATATGTGGGTGATAAAATGAATTTCACCATTGAGCTAGTGTTTACCTTCTTAGGAGCTCGATATGACAAAAAGAATAATTTTCTTACTTTGTCATCAATGCCTTGACCTGAAATGTTTCCCAAAGCACTATAGAAACCTCCCCACAGTTTTTTCAATTTTCATCCATGCCCTATAACTTTCGAATCTCATTAGACACTAATACTTATCCATTAAAAAATTTCTTTGTCTTATATTCTTTCTCCAAAAGAACCTTGTACATGCACTATAACTCTTGAATATGATCTTGTATGCATGTTTACCATTTTGTTCAATCATAAAATCAGGAATTTTTTTTTCTTAGTTTCTCAGTTTGGATAGATTAATGGATGGCATGAAGGAAAATCAGCAACTGAAATGCGTTCTTTCATGATGCAATGACTCATATATGTTGTTGTTTCAATTTTTCATCTTCATTAAGATTCTGCTTCAGCCATGGAGGACTACTGTAGCCCCTAGATGGATGTGGGAATCATAACACATCATAAATTGCATGCTAAAACTATAAATAAAGTTACAAATTTAAATGGTTGATAGTAACAAACAACTACAATCAGGTGTTATTACTCATGTTCTGGATGATCAAATAAAGGCACAATTAGTCATTTTATTTTATTACGATTATGTCAAGTTATCTTATTACGATTGAGTTGTAAAGGTTCAGTTAATGTCATTTTACTAAAGAAACATGTACATATCATTACATAAGACAATTTCATTCATTCGTAAGGAAAGAGGAGATAGATCCAACACAAGCTCTGGAATATGGCTGAAAAAAGGAATGCATGGAAGTATAAAACTAGAAATGAAAAGAGGTAAAAAGGACCCACCATTTCCTATGTAGATGAAGCCACTTCCTTGCAGATTTTTACTCAAGTTTTCTTCATCATTACGCTTCACTGAACTTCTAAAAGAGAGAACACTAAGGTTAGAGCTCAAGGTTATTTTTTCCTTGTTATACTTTGAGCTTCAGAAATGCATGAATTACAAAAATGAGAATGAGAGAAATAAAGTACAGAATATGATGATCATGATTTGAAGAAAAATACTATATTTGTTATGATTCATCATTTTCTCATATTAGATCACACCAATAAACAATCATTTTATCAAGGTAAATATATTTGAAAATACAATGTTGCTCTTAGTTGGAAAAGATTCAATGTTTGATTTCAAGGTACAACCATATTTTTTTCGTGAAAGTATAAACAACATGATTACGCTAAAATGTAATATAATAGTTGTATCTGATGTAATTTTTTAGTAAAAAAATTAATAATAAAATTTTGAGAATAAGCAAAGAAAATAATATATGAAAATACGAAACTCTAATAAGAAAAGAGAGTTAGAAAATCCTTAGTTGATTTGAAGAGGTCGTGGGGGCTTTGTTGTAGTGGAGACCGACAAAATATAAGGAGGAAACCTTGGCACAAGAGCCTAAGAAAATGCATATCTGGACTGTCTTATAGGACTAGGGTTCCTTGAGAAGGATGGTGGCACCTTGGGCACTTTGGTCTAAGTTTTGGGTGCCCTGGTCTTTATAGAAATGATTGGAATCCTTTTCTGATAGAGTCACTTAAGCTTTGCACTTGTTTTCTTCTTGTCACATGTATGTCACACTTAGTTCACCGATTTTTCCATAAACGTACAATGAATAATAACTTATAAAACCCCACACAAAACATCAAACCCGTTAAAATAAATATGTATATGAAGGGGGTCATACTTTCCTCAGCCACCAAAATGATGGACTTATAACTAAGCACTACACTACATCTCAGACCCAATGTAGTTTTGTGTGTGTATGTGTGAAATTGGTCGATAGGTTGCTCATGTGTGTGTTGCACTTGAAGTAGTGAGAAATAACTAGATGTAGAATGTAAATAATGTGTGCATCAAAACAATAGACTCTAGTCCTATAAAGCGTGATACAGAAAACTAGACATTTTCCCTTGTGATGGAGCTAGATGGATACAAGTAGAGATATAAATACCTTGACGGATGAAACCTTAGGTGGTGATAGCGTGTGCTCAATGTTTGGTCCCTTATTCTGATCACATAAATTTATATTTATATAATTCCCACACTTTAATTTGGTAATTAACCTTGAAAAGAATGACCAAATAAAATATAAGATGCTCAAATGGATAGAAAGGACCCAAAAAGTTAGAGTAAAGTTTAAAGAGGATGGAGGCACCCATATGTTAGATAAGAAAAAGCTCTTGCAAAATTGTGGACACTATTTGCATTCATTTTCCTTCCAACTCCAACTAAAGGAATGAATTTTGATTCTTCTTCATCTTTGGATTATAGCATTTAGTAAATAACAAAATGTTAGCTTTGCAATCCCTAATATTTACTTCAATGTCAAACCTGCAACCAATAAACATTTATAGTCTAGTAATGCTCATTTTCCACATACCCACTAAATTATGAATCAAGTTGGGAATATTAATATAATCAAATCATTTCAACTTTTAAATAACTGGAGAGCAAAAAAAGGGAGGAATCTTGAATCCTAAAAAATTATATTTGATTTGTCACAGGGTTTCCTCAATCTTTCACATAAAATATGAGAATAATAAAATGAAATTAATTTTCAAAATTTATTGCACCAAGACAAAACAAATCATTTCTGATATAAGTTCTATTTCTTCCAACCTCCACAAATCTCTTCAGTTTTTTTTCTCATACTTCACCTTGCCTTGTGTTTATTACTAAAAATATTCAGGAGGAAAATGTCATTAGGGTAATGACTACTCATACAAGGCATCTCGAGATAAATGAAAACACATGGAAAAATTCCCACAAAAAATAATAATTGAACTTTAATATAGTTTAATCAAAAGTAGATTTTTACTAAAAAACTAAAACAATAGACTTAAAAACTAAATCTAAAATATGTGCATATATTAAGAGAGAGGGAGGGAGAGATTTACACTACCCTTGAACCAATCTAGATGTGTATATGTGTGTGTGTGTATTTACTTTTATAGAAGGTCATATTTATTATAGTCTCTTTTTTGTTAGTTTCTAAGTACAAAATCATACAGCTAAGTGATAAGTTGAATTTTTAGAAATGTGTACAATTTATAGATATCGATGTCGGTTTTAGTTCTGCCGATACCGGTTGTCCGACCGACGTCGATCACTATGTCAAACACTTTGTTTTACAAAATCATATATATATATATATATATACTCAGAGATCTAACTATTAGATTAATTTAATAGAATGCACAATAAAAATAAAAAACTCCTTTCTTGATTTAAATCACTAAATATATAGCCTTTCCTTTATATCATTGTTTAAAACATGACTACAATAGTTCATTTGAACCACAACGCATCTAATTTTAAAATATAGGAATGAATTAACCATTTACTAAGTGCAAGTTTCTTTCCTTTTCACAAACAAGAATGACAACCATTTCAAAGGAGAAAGTATACACTTCCATGTAATTTCAATGCAAGACAACCATTTTCAAAATGAAGGCTAATAAAAACTGTGATTTCATTTCCAGATTTGAAAGGAACTACATTTCCACTAAATATAACTTACAAAATTTGTTCTTTCAACCATTTTCAATACATATCTTGATAATTAAATTTACAAGAACCTCTCTTTAAAATACAAGCCTTCCACTAAAATGTTGAAATAACATAATGGAATTTACAAAAAACAATCTTTCTCTTCCTTTGTCTTGTACACAAAAACTCTCTCGAAGATGAAAAATTTGAGCACCTTATTTTCTTCATTTTCCAATCACAACAACAAGGAAGGGGTGTAGTTAACACTCACCTCCCAACCTTTATTCCAATGAGAAGAAGAATCCATCCTTCTCATTTTCCCCTGAGTCCCAATAATAAAGTAATAAGAGATATTAAGCAACCATGGAAACTTCTTACAAGGGATTCAATCATACATACACTCATGCCAGCCAAACTTGCAACATAACAAGCATAATAACCATAATGGCAACAATATAAAATTTTCCCAAACACAAAGGCTTAAAATCTAAGCCAAGGGAGAAGATAAATATGGGGAATCCCTTATACCTCCCATTGGGTTAAGTTTCCACCTTAAAAACCTCCAAAATATTCATTCACACAAAAAAACTAAAATCTTATCCCTCCCCTAATCCTTTGTCACTTCCTCAATCTCTTATCACTCCCTCAAATGAAACATACCAAGATACGCAAGAAGTATTTCTTACTA
This sequence comes from Taxus chinensis, assembly GCA_019776745.2. Taxonomy (NCBI): domain Eukaryota; kingdom Viridiplantae; phylum Streptophyta; class Pinopsida; order Cupressales; family Taxaceae; genus Taxus; species Taxus chinensis. Next base: position 807,483,675 of record CM034147.1, read on the forward strand.
TCAGAAGATGGGAAACCAAACCCAAAATCCCTCCAAATGTATATACCATACTCTTATCCCTCACTCAAAATATCCATATTTTCCTTCTCCCACACCATCCTTAAGGTCATACTACCCCAAATGCAAAACAACACAACATTCATTCGTTTTATAAGCAATCAAAAATAAAATAAAATAAAATGCGAGGGTATACCTTGCCATTGCAAGAATCTTCAATCCACAAGAAAAAAACTTCAAGATTTTCCAATTCCAATCAAAATACCAAAACAATCTCCCAAGCTCCAAAACTAGAACTCAAGAAAAGATCCTAAAAAAATGCAAGTGTGAAATAAAAACAAGTAACCCCCAAAAATTAAAAATAACTTATATAAATAGAAAATGGGGAGAGGTTGGTGATGTAGTTCCATGTAATATGTCACATCACTTCTCCTTTAATCCACTTCACCAAGTCAAACACCAGGCCCACAACTCATAAATTTGTGGGTGAGAATATGACCAGTTTCGTTCCACACACAAATCACTACTCCATAATTCTAACGAGAAAATTAAAGGAGTTTGTAAGGAAGTGCAATTAATTACTCTTTTCCTTTCAAAATACACATAATGAGAGCTAAAATTAACACCTCACATCATAGGTATGGTTGGTAGATGTCCCACAATCCTCTAAAAATGACTCCAAAGTAAAAATTCGAGATTTGAAGGATGGGGTTGAGTAAAAAATTCAAAATGAAATGAAATCCATTAAAATTAATAACATAACAAGGAATATCTACCAAATTAAAATCCCACATAGTCACATCTCAATTTAAATTAATCTCATGATTAATTAACTAAACAAGGCCCATTAATTAAGCAATAATAAAGTGAACATACATTACAAATAAATAAATAACATACATAACTTGAATAAATAGAGTAAAGGAAATAAAACAATAATTTAATCCTCTTGGTCACACATGAGGTTACCCCCCAATTGTAAACTCCAAACAACATACAAGGCACATAACATAAAGTTGCCAAGCTGACCTTGTTGCCAATATCTAATATTTTTTGATGGGTGGTCTCGTACCCCCTACTTGTTTATTGTGATATAATATCCTATAACCAATCAAACAATACCTCAAGGCTGCATCAAATACATCATAAAATAAAACACACATACATATCATCCAAAAACATCATACGTGCATTTATATAATCATCATCAAAATTAGGAATTTCTATCAATTATTTACAATTTCTAAACATTTCATGTGTACCATTTTACTAAAATTAATGAGATCACAAGAATAACCTGATGATATAATCATAATCAAAACTTCAAGAATCCAAATTTTCAATCTATAATAAAGTAACAACACTAGATCATCATCTATCAATGTTTGTTAATAATGCATACCATCTATAATATGAGTAACAACATATCGATAATCAAAATATCCATACTATCTATCAACATGCTAAGCAAAACATAATAATAATTTTTTATGTCTAAAATCAATAGTAATCAAAATCGTAGTATAATAAGTTTCAAAGAGGAGTGGACACTACAGAAAACATGTGTTCCAAACTTGCATGCAGAAGTCACAACAACTGTAAGTGTTCCAATTGTATAGCTATTTGTGCTATGAAGGAGTTGTTTTATTGCAGCATTTGGTATGACCTTGAACTTGTTGCAGACTGTAGGTATGTTCTCTATGGTGTTATTGTTATTCAAGAGAAGAATGTAGTCACAATATCCATGATCGCAATTGGTCTTTGGCTCTATGTAAAATTGTTTTATGATGACTCCTCTGTGTGGCACAAGCTTTTGTTGATATGCATCAATTTTATGTCCAGATACATTTATTGTCATGGTAATTTCACCTTCTTTGATGTTTAAATATATGCGTAGAAGCTCTTTGTTCATCTCTTTGTTGAGTATTGTTTTGTATGCAACAATGACATCCCCGTGAAACAAACTTCCAACCTTGTGATTGTTTAGGTCATCGATTGATGTAGGGGCACATGGAGTCGTCTCTTTCCTGCAAAACAGAATGTAAGTGGATTAATGCCACAGTAGGTTGTAAAGAGATGTTAGACATGATATTTATAATTTCTTACCTCTTTTCATGCTTTTTTGGTTGTTCATTTATAGAAATGGTTTCCAAGTTCCTCTTCATATTGTTCTCCTAGCAAGAATATTAGAAAATATGAAATTTAGTGAATGTACAGATTAAATATTGAAGTCCAATCTATTCGTAAGAAAATGAAAAACAATTGATTGTTGTTTGTAAGATTTAGTTTTCGAAGATAAATAGGTTCAATAATGTCATAGACCATATTATTTGTGTAATGGAATAAAAATAGGCTAGGATTGTATTGTACGGATAAAGGAAAGAGATAAATTATATTAATGAGTTTTTTTAATATAAAAAATAAGCATTTGTGACACCTTGAGTGAATTATTTGTTATATAGGGAGTCCAATAAGACATAATATATTCAATACAGGCGAATGAATCCTGAACTGGAAGCACTTTCTTGGAGCAAAATATTAAAGTTTTGCTATTACATTTCAACATATTTTTAGTGAAATTGGCTACAAAATGTGTTTTGAAAATAAGCATTAACAACTCAAAAATGTGTTCTATCAAATATCATCTATTCTATTATATATCTAGAGAATCCGATGCAACTTACGGTACATAATTCTGATAACCACAACCCTAGTTATGTCTTCATTGTTCGAGCTTATTTATGTTATTGACAAGTATGTGTTTTGTGGCAGAACGACTAGTGGCATATTAAACATGCTTGAAAAAATAGCTTCAAAATTCATTTTCACAAAACTAATTGTTCCAATCAACTGAAATGTAGAATTAATAAATGTCAGAAGATGCAGATTTCAATTTTCTACTAACCCTCTCTAAACCATGGGTCAAAATCAAAACGAATTTTCTTAGATTTCTACTATTGTCCATCCAGTGATCCGATCAATAGGGCTTAAAATGACTTCATTTAAATGATCATATGATCTTATAAGTTGGGTTTAAATATTGTTTTAACTTCTTATATCACTTGAAACTATGATCAACCCAACCAATCTCCGCTACGGAAGTCATGGAACCATTTTACATACTATTTTTGAACCAAATTATCTTAACTTTTACCCATTGTTTTAAAGCAATAAAGTGCTCGAAATTTGTGTTCCAGTCACCACTGGGTGCTCTATTGTCATGAATTTACTCATCCAAGTTGGAAATCATTCGCCATCGATTGTGTTGACATACATATTGCTCCCACACAGTTAATCGAGAGGTGCTTCGACCTATGGAATGGTTTAGCGGAAAGATTATTTCTAGATGGGCAAGCTAAGAGTTAAACACTCAAACTATCCCATTACACCCAGTGTTGGAACCTGCGCTCTGAAACCAAATGTAATGCCCCAACATTACCCAAATAAATTCCAAGACAAAATTATGGAAGAGAGTTCCATAAGTAGGTGATTTTTTTTAAAAAAATTAATTATTTTTAATCATGATCTTTGTTTAAGGATTATAACACATGGTCACGATGAATATAATTCTCGTTAATCATGATTCAAACTGATAAATAAAATTACACATAATCTGATACAACTAAAGATTTGATTTAAGGTTATTTATAACCACCTATTCAAAGTGAATTATCCTATTAAAAAAAATCTACGAAGTTAATTCCTAAGTGTGATCACAATTGCAACTTAACTTTCGAAATCTCCAAGAAATTACTTATACTCACCTAATAACTTATAAAACTTAAAACTGTCGAGTCCCCATAATCCATTAATTCCTACCCTTAAGCTATATTAAATGGGTTCAAGAAAATTATTAGTTTTAGAACTCCTCCATATCCAACGTGAAGGGAATAAATAAAAAGACCCAAATTATTAATTTTAATATCAAAAGAAACCCACATGTGAAATAGTTCAAAATAAGACTTGTCTATAGCCATTGGATGAAAAAGCCTCTCAACCGTAGATCCTAGGTTGAAAATAAACCCTAAAATTCTTTATTTTTCAGGATATTTTTAATAAAATATTTATTTAACATTCCCTCATTCCTTCTATTGTTTCAAAAAAAAAAATTCTTGTTTGTAGGATGGAGTGGGAGCTTAAGGAGGCTAAGGTTTTTTTATTTATTTTTTCAGATTTACTATCTAATCTTTCAAAATTCTTTCCCTTGAATCTCCATTTTTCCTTTTTCATGTGTTCAAAAGAAACTTTCAACGTATGAGTTTGATATATATATTTTTATTTTTTTTGGTTTACTAAATTCCCCCATTTGGGGCTTTGCAACAAATAGAAAAAAATTCGTATTGCCTTTCGTATTTACATAGATTTATGCATGTTAAGTATATATATATATACCAGATTTTAAAGTCAGATCAAGTCGACCACACAAGAGTTCTCAAGGAACATGAACTATATATATATACACGGGGCCATAGGGACATTATCCAAGTTATGTCGAACCCCTAATATCTGGGACGCCGGATTAAGCAACGATTGTGCCATAGAAGCGATTATGCAGGGCATGGGCCATCCAGAGCAGGTCATAGGCACGAGATTTGTGTCCATTTCTTTGATGCCCCGAAAGCATTCATTTTAATAATTTTATTATTAATAATAATATTTTGTGTGGAGAATACTATTCTCATACGGTTGAATATTTACACTGAGTATACATTATATATATACATATAATAGAATGAGTGCATTTTTTAAATAAATAATTAAATATATACAAATATGATTATTTTTCTTCTGTAGAGAGTGTATTTATAGATATGTTTAAAGGAATCTTCCACCATTCTAAATCCATAATTGTGATGAACAAAACTAAAATCTTGTTTGTTATCAAATAAGGCAAGGGAAAAAACATTCTATAAGTTAACAAGAAATTCAAATTAGAAACAAAAGTTTTAAAATAGGTCTATAGTTATCATTTGATTTTATAAATAATTTCATTTATGGGATTTTTCTTTTTTTTTTGCAATATATCTATCGATAATGAAAAAAATATTCCCGAAAAACTTCTACAAACACCATGAATTACAAATATAATGGAAGTATCTTGGTTAACACACTGAGACTAAAAATATGTTTCCTATTCGTGTGTGTGTGTGCGCGCGCGCTCGCGTGTGTGCGCGTGTGTGTGCGCGTGTGTGCGTGTGTGTGCGTGCGTGCGTGTGTGTGGGTGCATGTGCGTGTGCGTGTGTGTGTGTGTGTGTGTGTGTGTGTGTGTGTGTGCGTGTGTGTGCGTGTATGTGTATGTGTGTCTGTGTGTGTTCACACAATAAGTAACAACTTCAACTAAAACAAATTCATAATTTTTTTTCATAAACAACAATGATTTATTTTTATTTATTTTTTATTTTTTTATTTTTTTTACCATGCACATGAATATATTTTCTCTTCCGGATATCCCAAATTTACACATAACCTTACTTTATTTGTAAAACCATAATTAGTAACAAGATCCATAAGCCAACTAAGTCCACCATAAGTAACAAGAGGGAAATAATAAACAACTAAAAGGGTTTTTATTTATTTATTTTAAGTTACTTCAACATTTTATCTCCTTTCTAAATGTAAGGAACAAGCTTTACAATAAATTTTAAAAAGAGATATACCATTTAGTTCCAATACAATATCCTTCTTTTTTCATTCCTTCCCCAAAAGACACTAGCAATCTAAATCTTTCATTCAACAAGTTTACACATCCTTCACCAAAAGCAAGATTGAAATCTTTTTACAAAATGAAGGAGAAACAATTTTCAACATGTTCAATATCAAGATTAAAATTCATTTCTAATATGAAGACATTAAACTCATAATACAAAAAAATATCTTCTAAAAGAGATAGTCAAATTAATCATACAAATTCCCTTTCAAGGAAGGAGGAGAATATACATATAATAACACATTTAAAGATTAAAATACATGCATGGAAGAATAAAAAAGGATCTTATTTCAAGAAACAAGTGAAAAATATTTCCCAAAAATAAGGAAGACAATATGAAAATGTCTTCAATTTTCTCTAGCAATTTTCAAACTCCAATTTGCATGCTTTCCAAAAAGGTCTTGTTATCTCTCAAAAGTGCACCCTATAGAGAGCTAGCTGTAGGGGTTCTAATCCTACTCTGGATCTCTCTCCCTTTCGTAGATATAATGGAAACACCTCAGGTCTGTGGGTATACCTATTGTTGAGGTGAGTCTCCGGTATTAAGGTCGGTTCCTTTTTTATGTATCTTAAACTATTTTTTTTAGGGTTTTGAGGGTAATAAGATGATTGTAAATGAATTAAAAACTGGGGTGATACACCAAAATTGTTGAGGGCATTGAATGAGTACATGCACGAATAACTGAGAATGATTTTTGAATGCACAAACCAATAGTTTTTCAGTAGAATATTAGGACAGACACTTAATGTATTGAGGGAAAATTTCACAACAATATTGTTAAGACACACATGCACACTAATATCATGCAGAAATTACTAAATTTGCAATAGGGTTGGATGATTAACCAGAGAATTTGACATTCAGAAGGATTAGTAGGACATACACAAGACTGCAAATTATTGGAAAGGAAGAATATAATTCTCATTCAAAGGGAAAAAATAGCAAAATCTGCTTCACCACGACTGTGTCCAAAAACTTCCTCTCCCTATGATTTGTCAATGCACACAATATATAACAAAATCATTCATCCCACCTTTCTTAAAAACAGACTCAAATTGTACTCACCCATGCATCCTATTTTTTATCCTTTATCATGAATAAATAAATGAATAAAAATGAGCATGCTAATACAATGAGGCATTAATAGCCTTGTTTACAAAAATACAACTCAATCAAACTGTAATTGGTTGTTCTATTTTAAAAGAAGTTAGGTGAATAAATAGCTAATAATAATCTTTGCTTCATGAGTAAGTCTTCTCCAATACATGCAATTTCTGTCTTCTAGCTGATGGTGTGACATTGTAGCTTGATCCACTTGCAATTAAAAAAATAACACTTTAAACTGCCCCTTGGATGCACATGCAAAAATAATCTCCCTGCAAGTAAAAATAAATAGTGTTTGATTTGCAATATTTCATAAAACTATTCCACTTGTATTGATGGGGCCCAGTTGCATGAGAATTCTCCTGTCCTTTGCGCATTATGTAACCCTTGCAAAACTACCCTAAGTGGGGACCACTGTGATCATGATGCAAAATCACCTTCCTTGCATGAAAAATTGTCACTTGTGCTTCTTTATGCCATTCGAAGATAATACGGTAATTTGAATTGTTTGAAGGGATGTTGACTGTTTTGATCTGGCATATGTATGCATATTATTCTACCTTTTGGTGTCACCATGGATTGAAAAAGATGATCACTTTGATTAAATTGACTAGACCATATTCATGTCACTATAGTCACGAGCATAATATGATTTGGTCGGCATTTGGATGTTAGACCACTTTTGGAAAGATCATTACATACATATGATTTGGTCGGCATTTTATTATTATCATTGCATTTTGATTTGACATTAGCCTAAGGTCAAAAGGTAATGATTATTTTAAAATAATTCGGACCTCTCTTATTTTCTGGCATAGACGATAGTCAAAGTAAAAATTATTAAGGGGAACCCCCCTTCCATGATGACTCACCCCTTTATCATTGTGTCGGTGGCATTGCTAACTCCGGTTGAGTTGATTGTGACCCTAGGTTTGCATTGATAAAATAAATCAATGGTATCTGTTGATTCTTGTACTTGCTTCATCTCTAATAATTGATCTTATGGTCCGTGGTTAGGGTGTGCATTTTCTTTGATCCTAGTGATTGAATGGTGGCCATTGATCTTTTTACCTTTAAATGTTGATAGTTGATCCTCTGTCTTTAATAACTATGAACTTACGTTGGAGTTGGCAAAGTTTTATGCCATTGATCTTCTGTCACCTTTGATATGGGTCGTCGATGCATGACTCAGTAGCTAGCTTGGGTTATCATTTCTGATTTTTGGATCATGTACCTTTAGATCTCCACCATTGATGACAACTCTGGTAGAGTTAAGATTGAGAGCTTGAGGTTCAAGTTGGGTAAAAGGAAAAGAAACCTAATGTTTGTTGATTATGCGTTTCTCACTCTGTGGGCAAAGCCTTGGAATAATTTCCTGAAGCTACCATTTTTAATCTTTCTTGAGCTCAGTTATGCAACTTTGAACGCACGTATTATATAGCTTTCACTCTATTTCAAGCTCTGTGAGATTATGAGGCTGCCATTGGAGTTTTGGAGCTCATATTCTTTGTTGAGAAAGGATATGTGAGTTCTGTGTTCGTCAGTTTTGAGTATCATCGAACTCTGCTATTTCTTGAGTTCTTTCTAGCTCAAAAATCTATCAAATGGCTTATGGGAGTTTGACTTTGTGCATTTCTCTATCCTGTGAGGCTCTGTGACTTTTAATCTGGTATATTTTCTACTTCTGTCCTTTATGAGTTCTGCACAAGATTATTTGTTGTCACATTGTCATTTTAAGTTTGACTCTAGAGAATTTTACGAGCCATGAAAAGAAGGCCTTGAGCTTTGTATACTTCCCCTTCTATTATGCATTTAATAGTTGCCATTGTGGAGAAGGTAATACTTCATTTTCAAAGTCTGTAACTTCTTTCCCTTATCGTTTCAACTTTTATTATCATTGACTCATCGAAATACTTGTGTTTCTTTTCATTTTCTTGTGTAACCTTGATTTCTAAACTCGAAAATTGTTTGGGTCTTCATTATTTCATTATGCACTAGGGATTTGTGGCTTTGATGATAACTATACTGGTAAGTTCACTGTATTTTGATCATTTATGCAAGTTCTAAGAAAATCTGTATGGATATTTGAGATTGTTTGTTTCTTGATTCTCTTTACTCTGAATGCGTATATTTCTTGTTGAAAGCTTTGTGAATAAAAAGGAATCTGTTGTTGACCCATTAATGTTTTCTTGTGAACTTAAAAAAAAATCAACCCATTTCTTTTGATCATGCACTCTGCTTTGAAGATTAAAATGACTTTCTAAAACTCTATTCTCTTTTCAGTTTTTATTCTGGGTATCATTTTATTGCCCGAAAAATTTGAGATTTGGAACTTTGATTGACATGGGTATTCAAGTTTCGACTTCATCCTTGATCTAATAATTTTTCTTTTCATTAAGGTCGCCATGTATGATTTTGAAGTTCGGGTCTGTATTTTTTGGAACTCTTTGTTTTTCTTGTATGGACGTGATTCTTTTTTCCAGAATCTTTGCTTGAGTGCATTTAGAGGCTAAAATAAAACTTGAAGCTCTTATTGTGTTTTCTATTGGTGATATCCTTTTTTGAGCTCCCATGAAAATGCTCCTAGAATTCTATAAATTGTATATCTGAGTGTATTTGTAGATCTGTGTGAGTTGGATTATTTCACTGCAAATGTAGATTCTATATTTTTCTTTGATTGTTCTGAAACTTTAATAAATTATTCGATTCTTATTACTCTAGAGTGAGGAGATGAAATTTTTCCTTGAAAATTGATGACCATGACTTTTGATGCTTTGAATACCTATTATTTTGATACTGATGCAATCCTTGATATGATATCGTTTATATCTCCCATTGTACGTCCTGGTACTCTGATTGCTACCTGATTTTTTAATGATGCAGTAGTGTCTGATGCTCAGAGTCCCTGTAGCTCAGTCTAAAAATATATTCTTTAAATTTGATGAGCTTTGAGTGCTTTGAGGTAGTTAAAGGTTCTCTCTCCTGTTGTGAATAGAAGAGGCATGATTGCTTGTCTCTGAGACCATCATAGTTTTTCATAGCTATAGACACGTGTCTCCCTCTGATTTGTTGTGGAGCCATGCTTTCAAATTACCACTTTAACTCATTTTGCCAAAGAGGCAACATTTCCTTTTTTCCTCCAGTGGCCCGCCAACCCACACAAGCCTTTAGTTTTCTTCTTTGTCGAGGCCGCGCCTTCTTTTAAGACTTTAACCCCTTTTAGGAAAAAGGTTAAAAATCTCAAACTCTCCCAGACATCCGCCACTCCACCTTGCCTCCGCAACTCCATTTCCCCAAAAGGAAAATTTTCTCTAAGTCCTCTACCAGCCTTCCATCCTGATTTTGATGAAAACATGACATGTGTCCACCTCTGATTGGCCGAGGGCCTGTGGACTTGCAGGGATAATTTAGACATTTTTCCAAAAACACAAAAAATGCTAAGTTGCTCGAGCAGACCCGCCGAACCTTATCCAATAACAAACGGCCACGTACGAGAATATTTTTGAGCTAAAATTTGATGGGAAAAGGACGCTTGTATGACCGTCAAAAATACATAAAATGCCAGGGATGCCCTAGATTGTTGAAGATGAAATTGACAGGAAAATGACGCCCGTCTGACCGTCAAAACACAAAAAATGCCAAGGATGCCCAAAATCGATTTTTCCTTCGTGGGTGAAGAAATTTTCGATCAAAGGATGAATGGAAAGTGATTCAAAGCAATTTATGATCATTGCAAGGGATTTTTTAGGGCAAATAAGTATAAAACGAACAATTTTGAGCTCCAAAGGCTAGGAAAACATGGGAAAATGGTAGAGGCATTTGAACGGGCAAAATTAGGGCAAGGTAATGAGTTTGCAAACAATCCAATGTATAAGAATGGAGCTACAACTTCACATCATCGATTTCATGAGGAAAAAATGTTTCAGAGCACAAAGAGAAAAGGGGAAACATGGAAAAATGGCAGAGGATCAAAATGGGCACCAACATCGACTCTTGCTCGGGGATGGGAACTCCCAATGAGTGCCACAAGAACAAAAGTAGACCAAGTGCCAAAATAATCCTTTGGGAAAATGGAGTCATGAGCCAAAGCCACCTAAAAACCAGCTGAGAAACTGACAAAAATGGCTACCACACACCAAGGCAAACCATGAACCAACAAAACACCAAAAACAAAGCAAAATCCAAACACTATACACTGTACAAGTTGGTAAGAAAACCTTGATTCAAAGAAAACAAATCAAGGGGAAACCCCAAATGTCCTCCATGCTGTATATGACCATGCCAAGAGGTTCTAATATGTTTTGAGCAACTGGAAATATACCTCTTTTTCTTCTTTGTTTAATTTGTAAACCATCCATTTTCTTTGAAGCTCCTCTATTGTGTTCAGGTCAAACCTTTTAACATTTTTCAAGGCTGAATCAAGGACCAAATTTCCAGAAAAAACAACATACTTAGGAGATATGTTTTCAACAACTTCATACTCCCTGGAATTCACAAAACTCACAAAGTGATCAATACTAGCATCTGCCTGCAAAACTTCATAAGATGCATTGTTTGGGTCCTCAATAAGGTACAACATTTTTTTCTCTCCATAGAACTTTACTAAGTTTCCTTCAATGGGGATAGTGGCATAAGACATGTCCATTTGGACACTCCCACCAACACCTGCAGCCTATTGGCGTAACAACTGATTAACACAATGAGATCCCTTTCCACCATTAGTTCAAGCTTTTGGTGTGATGGAAAATCATTTGGTATCAGAGCCAGGCAGTTAAGCGCACCAGCCCCAGAGTAGTGTGGTGATGGGTGACCTCCCAAGAAATTCCTAGTGCCAGTGCCTCCTAATGTTGTTGGGCCTGATTGGGTGTATACTCGGCTCCATTGTGCGGGAGGGTGTTGGTGTGGCATCTGAATAACATGATGAGATACCTCTACACCATCAATTCAAGCTTTTGGTGTGACGGTAAAGCATTTGGTATCAGAGCTAGGCAGTTAAGGGTGCCAGCCCCAAAGTAGTGTGGTGATGGGTGACCTCCCAGCACTACTCTAGGGCTGGCATGCTTAAATACCTGGTATCAGAGCTGCATGACTTGCCATCACACCAAAATCTTAAACTTATGGTGGAGAGGGATCTCATTGTGTTAAATAGATGCTACACCAACAACATCTAGATTGAGCTACAACCTTCCCAAGAAGGTATAAGCCAGCAAGGTTGAAATTTATACTTGTCGATGTAACCGTTAATAGTTCTGCCACATAAACTTGTGAGATGGTGCTAGATAGGATCCCAAAAAGAATCAGAAACTAAGGATTTATCACCTATCTACCAGTCTTTCCAGAAATCAATGTACCTACCATTTCCCAGCCATCATTTAATACCAAACTACAACATGGATTGAGTGCTGACTATGGAGTTCCAAATAGCTTAGCCTCTCTAAATATCATAAGAGAGGAAGTCTTCTTGAAGAGAAAGGTATTTATAAATCAACAATTGTGTCCATGGGGATTTACCTTTGGAAGCAATGGCCCAGCCAAGATTAGCTAACAATTTTTTATTCATTTCTGACATTCTTATAAGTCTAAGACCCCCTAGAGTAGTAGGCTTGTAGACCACATTCTAGGAAATCAAATGAATCCTTTTATGCTCTTTAAATCCATACCATAGGAAATTTTTTTGGATTTTTTAAATGCATGAAGCAACCGAAGAAGGAATTTTGAGCAATGACATAAAATAGATAGAAATGCTTTGCAAAGTTGTTTTAACCAGTTGAATCTTACCTTCTTGATTGAGAAGAGAACTTTTCCAACTCGCAAGCTTCTTCTAAAATCTTTCAATAACAAGGTTCCAAAGAGTTTTAATTTGTCTTCCTTTCAAGAGTGGGAGCCCCAAGTATGAAAATGGAAGATCCATAATGTTGCATCCAAAGATGGCCACAATCTTTCTTTGTTTACTAGGAGGAGAATTTATAAATGCAATGCTACTCTTAGTGAAATTAATAAGTTGTTTAGAGGAAGCTTGATAGCATTCCAAAATCCTTTTCAAAATTCTAGCCTCCACCACTGAAGCTGCACCCAACAGAAGAGTATCATCTGCAAATTAACTGTGAGTAGTTGTAGGAACCTTAGAGGTGATGATAATACCCGATATAAAAGAAGAATTTTTAGCTACAACCAATGCTCTACTAAGAGTGTCAGACATGAGAATAAATAAGAAAGGTGATAAAGGCTCACCTTGTCTAATTCCCCTATTGTTGGTGAAGTAACCAGTGGGTATACCATTCATTAAAAAGGAGAAATGAGGGGAAGAGATGCAAGTATGGATCCAAGAGCACCACTTATCACAGAAGCCAAACTTTATAAGAAATTTTAGAAGAAAAGTCCAGCTTACCCGATCAAAGGTCTTCTGCATGTCTAGTTTAATTATCATTCTTGTCATTTTAGTATGATAGGTTGTGTGAATGGAATCATGCACAGCAATTACCCCACCTTGAATCATTCGTCCTCCTATGAACCCATTTTATTGTTCTGAGATTAATCTATTCATTAAAGGTTTTAGTCTTGTGGCCAGCAATTTAGTGATGATCTTGTAGGATGTATTGCAAATACTAATAGGTCAGAACTTTAAGACCAATTTAGATCCCAATGCCTTAGGATCTAAATCCATAAAAGTATTGTTCCATTCCTTCATGATGGATTCATTCTTTTGGAACTCGATGATAGCATCAAGTAAATCAGACTTAATAATATGCCAATAAGATTGAAAAAAAGTTGTTGGAAAGTCGTCAGGTCCAGGAGACTTGTTTCCCTTCATGTCAAAGATAGATTAATGTACTTCTTCCATAGAAAAAGAATGAGTTAGCTTAGTATTAATGTCATCAAAAATCAACTTAGGAATATGTTGCAGCATTTCAAGGTTATCTTCCTCGCAAGGAGGACCCTCTTCTTGAAGAAAACTAGAATATAAATTGACCAACTACGCAGCAATATTATCCTCAGTATTCAAATATTTGTCATCAATCGTTGGGAGCTCCTTCATCTTGTCTCTGCGTTTATGCTTAGTGGTAGTAGCATGAAACAATTTAGTATTACGATCTCCTTGACGTAGCCAAATTTCTCTTGATCTTTGCCTCCAGTAAATCTCCTCCTTAGCAAGGGTGTTGTGAAAATCACTAAGCAGTGATAACTCTTTTCGGTGCAGAGAGGGATTTTTGTAACTTGTTTTACTGTTAAAAAATATTTCAGCAATATTTTTTTATAACAACTCATTTATTTTCCTAATATCACCAAAGATTTTTACTTTCCATGCTTTGAGTTGTTTTTTAACATAACTGAGCTTTTTAGAAAATCTATACATCACAGAGCCCTGAATTTTAGTCTTCCACCATTCCTCAATATATTTGTCCAAATTGTGGTTCTAAAGCCAAGACAACTTAAATCTAAAAGGGGGGGCTTATATTTTTGAAATTGAGTTGCATTTAGAAGTAATGGACAATGATCAGATGCAGCCTTAAGAAGGGCCATCAGGTAAAAATAATTGAAATGAGAAATCCAATCCATAGAGCCAAACATCCTATCCAGTTTTATTTGTATATGATTTCCCCCAAGCCTTCTATTTGACCAAGTAAAGGAAGCTCCATAAAGATCAAAGTCAAAGAACTCACCTTGTCTAATAAAATCAGCCAAAGAATCCATGTTGCTAGTAGCATTGGCATTACACCACCTTGCTTTGTCGAAGAAAAGAGAGGAGTATTAAAGTCTCTGGCAATGATCCAAGCTAAATGTGTGACGTTGTCCCAGAATTCTAGTGACTCTTTCCAGATATTCTCCCTTTTCATTTCCAAGTTAGCAGCGTAGAGATTCACTACAATCCAACCAAGACTTGATCTGATTTCTTGAAAGAACATTCCCATAAAGTGGGGAGTTTGATGTTGCATTCTCTAAAGGACTTTGGGATTCCAAAAATATGTGTCACCTGAGTTACCAGTAGAAACATAATAATAAAAGGAGGTAGAAGGCCATATCCTATGTAGAATATCATCTTCTTTCAACTTAGTTTCCTACAAAATCATGATGTCCGGAGAGTGTTTTAATCTATAATATTTCGGTACTCTTTTTGGGGGGGGCATTAATTCCCCTAATATTCTATAAGAAAATATTCATTTTTCTGGATTTGGATTTCCCCCCACCCTCCATGGTGAGACTTCATTGAGTTTAATGTGTAATATTTAGAGAATCTTCTTGTTGAATCTTGGCTTGATTGGTAGGTCTTCCCGAACCTTTTTTGTTGCTCGTGTCCTTATTCTTTTTACAGCTACTTCTGGTTATTTGAGCTAGACTATGGTATTCAAACACAGAGGAAGAAGGAGGGGGTAAGGAAGGTTTTTCTTACAAACATGAGGCACCAATTAATTAATTAATATTAAACATGCACATCTAGAGCAACTTATTAATACTTGAAACTATGTCAAAACGATAATATGATTGCTTTAAACACACAAAGGTATAATTAATTAGATGTGCAGAGTGGTATAGGGAGGATATGGTTGTATAAATTGAATGGATGAGATGTTATAAACCTAAAAGTGCTTTGTCTCTTAAAATGCCATAGGAAACTACTCTCGTCTCAAATCATACAACTCTTCCTAGGATGTGGTATGGTTTTGGATCCTTTTGTATGGTTTTAGACCTATGTGTAATGGATTTCTATAACTTATAATACTCTTCACTTGCCTATAAATGTGTGTCATTGTGTGTCACTCAAGTTCAAACAAATTGTAATGACTTGCAACAAGTAGAAACCCTATATATTTACAATACCCTTCATAAAAATAGTAGATAACAAAAAGAGAAACTAGTGTGTGGGTGAGGTTGGACTACCCTTGGTGGTCAACCCATTTTGAACCATTCTAATTGTTTCACTACATCCCCCCAAGTGGGATCAAACCTCAATTAGTTCTCCTAGTACATGTGCAAGTAGTGTATGAAGTCTAAGCCAACCCCCTATGTGTGCCCTTGTGTCTCTTCAAATAAAAATAGTGGGTTAATTATTGAGCAGAGAATGTACCCAATGTGATAGTAGTACTGTGATGTAGTGTGCTTTTTCTACTATAAAAAACCATTTTGTCCCTTAAACACCTTTAACAATGCTTACAGTGACTGGCTCTTGCTAAAACATATCTATTTGAAATTCGATTGCTTCAAAATGGAGGAAGTTGGACTCTTTAACATGGTTAAGTGATTCAAACTTGATATAGGGGCTACTCTAATTTATGTGCAACTATTTTATGGAGATTTTGGAGAGCATCATGTGTTATTTAGCGTTGATATTTACTATGGGAGCTTATGAGAATTCCATTTGAGTTATAAAGTGTAATTCACTTGCTTGTATGGGCTTCCATAGGTTAGATATTAGCATTATGGTTGACCTAGGAAGATGAACTAATTCACATAATGAATTTTAATTTGGAAAAAGATTCATTAGATGGAAGGTTACATGATGGTATAGGTTGGCCATGACCGTAGTACACTATGGAACTGAGTTGTACATTTTTTCCTAGATAGATAATGATGCAAAAGATAATTTTTGGGACTGACACCTCAAGTTGAATTACTACTTTAGTTATAAAAAATTGATGAATGACAGAGTAGTGTGAAGTTTTGAACAAATAAGGAAAGACAAAGTGAGATATACTTATTAGGCTTAGAATGTAAGCATTTTTCTTAGCATGGGAATAAAGTCAAACGTTTCATTGCTAAAGAATAATTTGCCAAATTTTAGTGTCTACATTAGGCCCCTAAAATTTTGAATAGTGTGGAAAACATCGCGTTAATTTTAATATACTTCAAGAGGGAAACCTAGTGAAATGCAAGTGTTTTGACTCTTATCGCTTTCAATAAATGTAATTATTTTTACAAAATCCTAAATAGATGAATGGAAATTAAGAAAATGTTAAAGAGATGTTATAGGTTGATTAATGTAAATAAATTAATAAACATTAACCATTTAAATTCATAATAATGATTTAAATAATTTTCATTATGATTAAAAATATATAACAATTTCTCAAAACACAAAAGAGGATGAATAATTAATTGTGCATAGTGGTACAGAGATGATCTAAGTGTATAGACTGGGTGAAATAGCTTTTATGAATCTGGAAATTCTTTGTCTTTGGATCTAGAATTGGAAACTACTCATGTGCGTGATTGTATAGCTCAGTCTAAGATATATTACATTTCTATCATGATTTGTACGGTCTTAAGTATATGAAAAGTGGGGTTCTTCAACTTTACTTGCCCTTTATTTGTCTATAAATGAGAGTCATTTTCCTTCACTAAGGATTCCACAACTTTGGCGTTGCTTGTAATGATATGCAACAAATAAAAACCATAGATAATTGTAATAAAATTCATTAAATCATTAGATAACAAAAGGAGAAATCAATGTGTGGGTCAGGTTGGAATTTCCTTAATAGTCATCCTATGTTAAATAAATCCAAGTGTTATACTACATCCCCTTAAGTAGGAGAAGGATTCGTGCAATTCTCTTAATATAGGTGTAAATAGTGTTTGAAATCTAATATAACCCCATATGTATGGCCTCATGTCTCTTGACACAAAGATAACAGGCTAAATATATAGTATAAATTACACTCAGTGTGGTAGCAGTGTGATGTTGTGTGCTTCATATAATTATACTAGTCGTCTTTTTCCCTTGAAGACCTTTGGAAAGGCTTGGAGTGACTTGCTCTTACTAAAACATGACTCTAGGACCTTTTTATGCTTGGTAATAGAGGAGTCTAGAGTCTTGAACTTGGTTTGAGTACTTTAGACCTATGTTTTGGTTGCTTTACATGATGTGTAACTGCTTTAGGAATATTTAAGATAACCTTGATTGCTTTAGTGTTTATATTTACAATGTATATTATGAGCATGACATGAAATTAGGTTTGTGTCTAAACCGAGCTTCAAAGGTTGTCATCCATCTTTCGACCTTATGTGGAACACGGTTCTAAATGTAGCAAGCACAATTCAATGCTTCGGCCCAATACTACAAAGGAAGGGATTTTGAGTGAACCATACAAGTGGCCATATCCTTAAGCTGTTTGGTTCTTTCTTTCCGTAACTCTATTTTGTGATAGGGTTGTAAGCAACTATATGCTACAAAGAAATCCCTTCAGAGCTATAGAAATATTTGAACACTATTTCTCACATACTCGCCTCCATTGTTCCATTCGAAGAACCTTAATAGAACTTTCAGCTTATTTCTCTGCAAGATCCTTAAATTCATCGAAAGTGATTGAAAACTTCAAACTTTAGCTTAAGAAAAATACACCCAAGTGTAATGCACAAAAATTCATCAATGAAGGTTATAATATAAAGAGATCTAGTAAACGAGTGGAGACGTGAAAGGGCCAGAAATGTCACTATGAACAAGATCTTAAAATATAAGTAGTTATCCAAGATTTTCCTTTACCAAAACTTTCTTCGAGGTGTTTCCCGAGGGCTCAACCTTCACAAATACCCTTATAAAATCTGACATGTCGGGGAATTACCCATTGACCATTTCATTTTGGCTCAATTGTTCAAGGTATCGATAGTTAAGATGGCCAAAATGCTCATTTCCATAACTTACTAACTTCATATACATGAGTGAGCAAGGAAATGGGCGTTGAATCAAAAATTAAAGTGGGAGAAGGTATACAACTATAAACGGTTAATCCGCCTTTCCCTCATCCATAGTAGTGTCAAAGTGAAGCTCACGAATAATCACCAAGTTAGGACTGAATTCCACTCATATTACTTCACCTAGGTGAGTGATTTAGCAAACCAATAAGAGATTAGGAACACACAACACTTGGTTGAACATTCCACCATCTATCTCTATCGATCCACTATCGAAAATCGACACCATAGTGTCATCACCCAACGTGATTTGGGACATGCCCACATGGTTTGGTGTTGGAGAACTCAACATGTAAAAAGGTCATGTGGTGCAAGGCACCAGAATCAATAATCCATGTCGACGAAGGAGAAACTCTAGCTACAAGAGATTTTTCTTTCTTCTTCTCAGATTTATACTCTTTTGCATAGAAGACTCAGCTTTCAAAGCATTTTGTTTGATAGACTCAGGAACACCAATGTTATTTTTCTCAAGTAAATGACTTAGGTAATCAATTTTTTTTCTCATACACCGATGCTCTTCATAGCCAGTCTTCATATAATAGGAACACTTACACTTTTCCTTCTTCACTTTAGGCTCAGAAGTCGAAGTTTTGTGTTAGGTTTGGTTTGGGATTGGTTTGTCTTGGTTTCCTTTTTCGGTTGATCCTTTTTATCTTTCTTATTTTTAGTTTTCTTTCCCTTACTCTTACTTTCTATAAGGACATGTGACTTGGAATTTTAGAGTCCCCAATTGAATGAGTTTGTCTTGTTCTTGAATGAGTTCAGGAGGAAAAACTATCAAATGAGGGAATTTTCTAAGTACTACCCAGAGAGGCTTTCATAGCGTGGAAAGTCGAAATGAAGACAAAGTATTTAGGACCTAGCTTGGAAAGAATCAACAAGTTTAAAATGAGAATATTTCTTCTCCACTTTACATTCCTTTAAATACAATATGGTGTGGACGAACTTTGAGAAGAATTCCTGCAGGTTTTTAAATTCACTAGGATTTAATCCTGGTAGTTCATTTTCCAACTCATGTGCTCTCATGCCATCTTTTTGTCCAAACATATTGACTTAAATTTTTTTCCACACTTCATTAGGTGTACCCCTTTCAAACGACTCAATGTGGAAGATTAATTCGAGAGAAATGAATATACAAAGAATACCTAAGGCTTCATCACATCGGTTCAGCCACTTAGATTTTTTGGGCTCATCATCAGGTTCAGTCTCAACTAACAAAAAAACAATAACGTTAATTAAAAAATTAAATTAACATTTAATTAATTAGATCCCTAATTTTGATTAACCCTTAAATTAATTAATTAAATCCCTAATTTTAATTAACCCTTATGGTGATGTGAAATAACCCTTTACCCCTTAGTTTCATTACCATTTTCGATCTCCATTTGAAAAAGTTAAACAGCGTGAGAAAAGGAATTGGAAGAACATCTATTGCGAATAGAGAGAAAGAAGGAATGCAGAAAGAAAAATAAACAAACACAACCACCCTAGAACAATATTATCACCCCCTTATTTCAGCACTTTATATTTTAGTGCGTTGATTACAATCAGGTCTAAATGTACATCGTGAAATAGTCTATCAGTCACCTTGCAAGCAACGTAAGAATGCACAAGTGTGGAGACCACAATCAAGTTCCAGCAATCACAATAGTTCATCATTGTAAGAAAGCACAAAATGAGCTAAAATTAAGAAAAGGGGAGAGGGCCGAAAAACATAGTCCTGTGTGAGAAAAATCATCTCACGTCGTAGTAGAAACTCCCTTGTTGCAAGACTATGGCAGACGTGCTCACTGGTTCGCAAGAAATAACAAGGGTGATACAATTGAAAAAAAGGTCTCAAATAAGTCCAAGGGACCTCTAGGATGCTAAAAACACTCCCGAAAGGTGGTAAAATGCTAGGAGAGGCACTACATGCTCCAGTAAAAAATTAGTAGCTAAAAATGTCCAATAACGCTAAAAATCGCACTTTAAATTTTCCCCAATTAATCTCCAAAATCCATTTTTCGTCCAAAGTTAGCTACAGCTAGCTAGATCTAGTGGAGAAACCCTAAAACCTACAAATGCGCAACAAGGAAAACCAACACAAACTCTAAAAATGAGACTGTTAAATCATATTAGCAAGATTCCAAAATGAACGAAAACTTGCACGAGAAGCAATGGAACTGAAACTGGAAGTAATTTACAACTAGAATAAACGAGTGCACATTTACCATAAAAAACCATTATGATACCATGTGATATTATTTCAACAAGGATCAATACGGAACTTTGTGCACATCGAAGAGACTGAACTCCCACGGTGACATGAATGCTCCAAGTAATCTGCAATAAATCGAACACAAAGTAAAATCAAGCATGAAAGAATAGGTCTACTCATCCTCATAGCTTAAATAGAAAGGGTACATATATATTAGTGTAGTGTAAATATCATGCATGACACGTGGACACATGAAACCCTAATTACACCTAATGACTTATGATCTTGCTAAACGAGATGATTCACCATGTGAGGTGGACAAGACGTCGAGTGACGATGAGGCAAGTCACATACATCAACAGATGCCATGATACTTGAAAATTAGTTTTCCTTTGATATTTTCAAGCCTACAAAGGATATAATAATAATTGGGAAACAAATTGACTAATCACTTATTGAATAGCTCATATAGGATATAACATGTGGTCTATCATTCTTGTCAAATCAAAGAGATGGTTTCTACTATGGTTGAATGCACATTCAAGATTGATTTCTTAGAACATAAAAATCATTGCCTCTATGTAGGGATTTCACTTCACTTGAATGAGCATATGTATCATGCATATATCATATTACTTTCTATTAGTCTTATATGTAAATTGATTATGATTTTTGGAAATGGTCATATAAGGGATTCCTTAGATGTGATATTTCATCCTTAAGATATTTGATCTTGGTACTCATAGCTTGAATTTTCACTTTAAAATAATGTTGTAATGTTTGAATAGACTATACGATAGCCTTATGAAAGATGGCATTGTTATGTTTGTGTATTGATGACCCTATGAGATGGCCTAAAAGGGATTCTTGAATTATTATCCTTGACAAACGAATTTGCACATGATATAGCCATGATGAATAAAGTAAGTTTGAATATCAATATACTATACAACATAGACAATATATCCAAAAATTGGATGATTGGAGATAGATAAGCTTGAGTGATCCCAAAGTGAGCAACAAAGGTAGGCCCAAAAGTAATTTTTAGTAAAAAGTGACAATCACAAAATTATTAAAATGACCATTTTTAAAAATAAAAGATGAATTTTATGAAACCAATAAAGGTATTTTAAAATCAGAATATGAGCAATAAAAAAACTCAAAGGAATTTGAAAATAATTGTATATTTTTCCAATTATGACCTTATTACCAAAATAGCAATTTTAGAATTCAAAAAATTATGCTAAAAGTTGGGAATAAAAAAAAGTGGTTTTCATTTAATTTATCAATGTTAATAAAACCTCATGGGAATTTGAAAATAGATTCGTTAATTTAGATATATGTGATAACATGTGTTTTTTGTAATTAGGAATACCTAGAGGCATGAAACCCTTAGGGAAATTTTTTAAAACAAATATAGGGTATGTTTTTAGATAGAATTTATCAAAAATAAATACAAATACTAACCATAGAATATTGAATAAATATTAAAGCCTAAGGTAAGATAAGATTGCACAAAAGTAACAATCAAGTTCACAAAATATTTTTAAAAAATTCGTAACAAGATGTTACATGTTGATTATTCTGAATAAATTAGCAAATATTAACCATGTAAATTTAGAATAAAAGGTTTAATACTTTGCACTATGATTAAAATGATATAATCATTTCTCAAGCCATGATAAAACATGAATACTTATTTTCATGGAGTGGTACAAAGATGATCTGAGTGTAAAGACTAGGTGAACGAGCTACTTTAAATACAGAAATGCTTCATCTCTAGATCTATAACTAGAAATTGCTCTTATGCAAGACAATACAACTCATTTGGGGGCATATTATTGTTTTGGTGTATTGTTGGTCCGAAAATATGTCGGGTGGACAAATCTATGGATAGAAAAACCAACAGTGTGCAGGGCATAGCCCCTCTTTGAGTCAACAAAGCAAAACTGGTTTATTACTATTCTACTAGCAGGAATCTGTGCAAGTCTCACAATATTATGCCTTCAAGGGTTGGGATCTCATCCCAGTAGAGGTACTTCCAACTGTAAAAGAAGGGAAAGAAACGAGGTGGGGAGATAGGAAAGATCTGAAGGGAGAAAAGAAATGAATTCCAAAGCAGAAAGGTCAGAGGGTCTATGTTTTGGGCTGGTAGTAAACAGAGCCGAACCTACTTGCATAGACGAACAAAGCAATACTGATGAATAAATGACAAAAAAGTAGAGATAGATTCAACAGAATAAATGCATAAATCTAACATAAGAAAGATTAAATGCTCATAACACACATATTCAGCACAAAGTCTTAATATTTGTATTAATATTTTCTTCTTTTACAAAAAGCTCAAAGTCTTTTCTTCTTACTTCTATTTTTCATCTAAAAAGTATCCACCCTTGAATACAAAAAGTATCCAAGTATATATAGAAGAAGGAGAAGAGAGAAGGCAAAAAGGCAACCAACAACTAATTACAAAATATCTACAAAATATCTAAAAGTCAATGTTGACTTTGGACAACTTGGTGGATGACAACATCCCATGGTGCAACATGGATGAGGTCATCATTTGTACCAACATACTATTAGATATTTACAAAAAGAGAAGCCAAGAGGAAGAGAGCTATTCATCATCGTCTCGCGGCTGGAAGGGGGTATCTTGCTTCTGACTGTTGTTCGGGAGAGGTGATGTGGAACTGAGTCTGATATTCCATGAATTTACTGATCATGGGCTGAAGTTGATCCTGAGCAGGACCCTTCGTATGATCACCAATGACCTCACAAGTCTCCCGCTCATCTCTGAGTTTTTTAGGGAGCTTGAAATATTCATTTCCTGCCTCCATCAGGAACCCCACAAAATCACGGCAAGCCAGAAGGTTGTTGATGCATTCGGTGTCGAAAGTGGCTTCTGGCCCTAACCCTTGCGAGATGATCTCTTTAAAGATTCAGATAGTTTTGTCTGCCTTCCTCATGGAGAAAGAAGGAGTAAGCAAGCCTGGAGACATTCTCAGAACAATTTGCTCCATTTGATGCATTACATCCAGGGCTTCCTCCTTAACTTTATCAATCTTTTCCAGGACGAACTCCATCTGGTCGACCCAGTAATCCAACGCAGCAAGGATCTTGCTGGGTACCCTGGGGTGACTAAAGATGCCAAATTTTACTAGATCGTCGACTGAGCAGTCGAGCATTTTCTGGAATGTTTCGTGTTGTATCCTTGCATGGTCCAACTCCTTCAGAGATAGGTCCTGTAATCACCTGGAGATCTTTGTTCGCCTAATTGATGTTTTGATACAACTCGGTGAACTTGACTATTACCTCCTCACTGTCTTTGAGGATTTGATCCCTCCAGGTGGAAACTGCCATACCTTGTTCACCAATTTTGGCATACTCATTTATCTTGTCTGACTTAGGACCTCAGGAGTTTCATGTGGCAGTTGTAGGAGGTGCACTGCCCATTTTCTGCAGGGCGTGGAGAAGATGTTTGTTTTGTTCCTTTAGCAACCTTTTCTCCTCCTTTGCTTCTTGAAGTTTCTTGCAAAGGGCATCCACCACAGATAGGGCCTCTCCTTGAAGACTTTCTGAAGACGTTCCCATTGTGACTTGGGTCACTGTATAATCTGTCAGAGACAGATCTTTTTTACCCTTTGAAGGATCGGGATATGCAATCTCCATTACTCTTTCCCCCGATGCACTCTGAGAGAAGCGGGTTATAGGATTTTGCTTCTTAGCCCCCTTTGTTCAGGATGAAGGAGAAGTCCATCGGTGCGATAGGGACTTTCCTCTTTTGCTGGCTCAGATGCTGAGAGATCCACGCTAGACTTAAGGGAACGGGACCAGAGGTAGAAGAGGGAGAAGCTGCAGTGGATGAGGGGAAATGGGTAGAGACACTTGGTGGAGGCATCGAGAGGGAGGCCGAGAAAGTGCTCACAGGAGGAAGGGATACTGCAGGGGAGGTAGACATGGGAATGGAAGGGAGCTGAGAGATGAGAGAAGAAATGGTGGGGGACAGCTCCGCGAGAGAAGAGAAGATGGATGATGAGGAAGGGGGAACAGTAGAAGATGGGGGAGAGGACACGACCAAAGGAATGGTCACTTGGGTCACAGCGAGGAGGAGAAGGAGGAGAGGGAGAAGGGATAGAAGGGACCTCAGTAGTTTGTAGTAGTGGTGACACCCTGAGTGGATGTGCCCATCGAAACACCTTCCACTGCTTCTTTCTCTGGGGATACCAGGCTTACAACCTGTTCTTGTGCAGTGGAAGGAGGAATTTCAGGAGCTCCTTCTTGAGCAGAGCTTGATTCACCCTCTTTATCCTTGCCTTTGACCTTTGGTAGATGCTTTGGCCTAATAGGTGCATTTCCCAATGGGGATGTAGTGAAATCTACCCCAAGGTAGATAAGGCCATTCATTCTGCACCAGTGCTCTGTCCTTCGCAATGTCTCCTTGACCCTTTCTTCAATGGTTTGGGGTGCTTTTATTCTATCGATTGCAGAAAACAGCCAGTTGTCCCCATCTGTATCCAGATATACCTGATCAACTTCTTGATTGGTAGTTTGATAACCCTTTGGAACAATGGCCACGCCGTATTGAATAATTTCTGCCAAGGCCAAGCGGGAGTGGTCCTTCCTTCTAAGTTTGACCTCATGGTACAGGTTGATATAGATGTCCTCGATCTGTGGAATATGGATTGGATCAAGTTTTTCCTTGG
This sequence comes from Taxus chinensis, assembly GCA_019776745.2. Classification (NCBI taxonomy): domain Eukaryota; kingdom Viridiplantae; phylum Streptophyta; class Pinopsida; order Cupressales; family Taxaceae; genus Taxus; species Taxus chinensis. Next base: position 807,509,069 of record CM034147.1, read on the forward strand.
GAAGGCAATTCCTTGGATCAAAAGTGGGCCTCGCCGGGGAAGTTGTGCTTCAGATTGAGTAGTTCTAGCTCGACAACCATTTCCCGGGCTTTGTGGTGAGAGATGCATGTGTATCTGCCCACCGTAAGGGGGAAAGGAGTTCCACCCTTCTTTCTCTTCAGGCACTTCTCATGGTATGTTACGAGTTGTCTAGATAGCTTCAACAGGACCAGCTTGGGGCCTGGCATACTCTTGGCAATTTAGCTGGGCTCACCCAGGAAGTTAGCTGCCCTGAGATAGGTGAAGGTGGGAAATTGTGTAAATAAGGCCCCCCACTTCTCTGTTGCTGTGACAATGCTCTTGGTCATTCGACTGTGAGTCATGTTTGGCCTCAAAAGGTAGATGATGCCATAGAAGAAAGGAATCGTTGATCTTAGTAAACTGTGGGACGTTGTTCTCCAGCTTCAGCTCTGGGTAGTATTCATATATTTTTACCTGGGGCCAAACCCCGCATCGGCTTAGTGCCGGATAATCCCTCTCTGAGGCTACAACGTAAACTATGTAGGAGTTCATGTAGAATCTCCCCGTTGTGGTGAGTTGTTGGAGCTGCTCAGATATGGTGCTGCTTATGAGCTCCGCCCACTCAAAGCGTTGATCTGGGACATTCTTGTTCATAGTTTCAAGGTACATGAGCATCCATTTGTGAAAGTAATGGGTGTCAGAAAGCCCAAAAACTCTACTAAGGAATGTGATGGTGTCTCTCAATTCCTCAGAGAAGTCACTACGGTGAATAACCTGTGGCCATCTGGTTATTACCTTCTTGTTTTTCAAGTACACTTCATTCATCAGCTGCATGCACTTGTCTTCATTGTCCTCCCATGCCTTGGTGCAGTCCTCTTGGCTTACAGCCACAAAGTGTCGGTGGTGAGGGATGCCTAGCATGATTTTGAAGTGCCAAGACAGTGAGGTTGATTATGACCTCACCCTTTTCATTTTGGACACACCTTGTGTCTTTGTTGTAACACTGGGCCACTACCATCATAAATTCATTGTTTACTGCACTGACAGGGATCCCCCCAGCAAAATGCAGTCCACTGCCCACCAGCTTGTCCATCCAAGGACTTCCTGTGACTCTCCTGGTTCTGGCCCAGAAATCCTCCATGTCGATGTGACCGAGTTCAGAGTCTCTTATGTCCAGGTCACATTCTGCTTGGGACTCAGGCATCCTGACCCTCTGGTATTTATACTTCATTTCTTCTTCTGTAAGCTTAGCCTTACCCTTTGACTTGGTTGGCTTCTTGCTTGATGTAGACATATATGGATCTGAGTTCAGTTGCTGATCTGCAAGAAGAAGAAGAGAAGTCCAACGCCAAAGAGCCATATTAGCTATCAGATCTTCCATTAAAGCACTACAAAATAGAATGAGGAGTTAGCAATTTTAAGGCCTCAGGGCGCAAGGCGCAGGAACACTTGCAGGCTGCAGAGCTATTAGAATGGCGCACTGAATCAGAGTGTTACAAGGAACAAATCAGCGCCAAAGGGCGCAGGGCGCAAGGATTTTGCATATGACATCATTTGTTATTGTAAGTGGGGATGCGCCTGCGCCGTTATGCAGTTTTATACTTGGCGCAAGTAATGTTGGTGTTGCATGAGGGCAGGGTGCACCTATGGCGCAAGTATTTGACATGCAACATGGAATTTTGGTGCACCAAAGGGCGTAGGTTTATTTACGTGTAGCACCAACTTTAGGCACGCAGAAGGGGACTTTGGCGCGGCGCAGGGAAAGCTTGCATGACATATTGTTGTGGTAAGCGGGGATGCGCCTGCGCCAGGTTTTAGGATTTACTTGGTTTACATATAGCGCAGGGAGCTTATGTGTTGCAATCAATGTTTGGTGCGCCATAGGCGTGACTGTGTTTCCTGTTGCAAGGGTGGCGATTGTGCCAAGGGGAAAAACGTAGCTTGGAAACATTTTTTTCAAGTTTTCCTTCTCTCTGATAGATTTGTGATCCTTTAGGCTTAACTCCACATTGATTCAAGCGGTGAAGGGGGCAAAGCAAAGAGGTTTTTGGATTTGTTTTCTAGGCAGAGCCCTCTTGGCCAGCAGATCTGGAAAGAGGAGGAAAACAGCTTTTGGGGAGAAAGATTGCAAAGAACAGCAAAAAAGGGGGGGTTTACAAATCCATTGTCTCCTACCACACAAACAATCAAAACAAAACATAAGAGGAGTAAGAACCACCTACCCAGAATATATAGAATGTGAGAGACGAAACGAGGTCCACGAATGTGATACGAGGAGGACGGGCGTGCTGACAGGTGCAGAGGAATAAAGTTATCACGTGTTTTTAAATTGTGAAAGTGACAGGGCGGGGTGCACCTATATATAGGCAAAGGTGCAATAAATGCGCCAACCACTTTTTCAAGAGGCGCACCAAAACATGTGTCGACACGTAAAATGGTGCACCCTTTGGCGTGGATAAACGCGTGTCAACACAGAAATATTTGCGCCTTTGGTGCAAATTTAAGACTGTCAACACTTCATTCCTTGCGCCCTTTGGCACACCAAAACACGGCGCAACAATTTAGTTGTTAACATGAAGGTGCATGCACCTTGGTGCACGCAAGAAAGGCACATCACGGGAAGGTGCAACAATTGATGTGTCGACACGTCAATCTGTGCGCCAAAGGAAATGAAGGGGGCACAAATTTACTCTGTGTTACACAGATAAAAGGTGCGCCCAACCAAAAAGGGACCAAAATGGCTAAGTTCAGAGAACTAGATTTCCCAGAAAGGGATTTTGTAACATTCCGAATGTAGAGGGGTCCCTGACGAGGGACCAGGACAAAATTTGGTATGGTTACCTATAAAATTGCCCTCGTCAATTTTACAGGATAACAGCTGGCTCTTTCTGGGGACTATCTTTGAGCAAACTCAAGGGTAGAGAACCTCAGATCAACATGTGCCTATCCATTGGGTAACAGGGTCAAAAACAAGGGTGAGGACGAAAGAAAACACATGATGAAAGAAAACACACAACAAAAGAAAACTGTACAAAGAAGAGAGCAAGCTCTACTTCCTAAATATTTTGAGGTGCTGCCCACTATAGGGAAGCGGGAGATCAGTTCTGTCTAGATACGAGAGATAGAAGCTATTTTCTCCGTTGAGCTGCTTGATCTTGAAAGGCCCTCTCCATAGAGAATCAAATTTCCCGTGCATGCCCTTCGGCTCTCTCCATTTGTCCCACAAGAGGACGAGATCTCCCACTTGGAAATCTCTTTGCTTAGCCTTTTTATCGAACAATTTCTTAACTTGATTCTGATGTTCGGTGATCCTGTCGACCACTCTTATTCTTTTCTCTTCAAGCTCTGATAGATACATGATCCTCTTTTCAAGGGAATTTTGGAAAGTCTCATCTTCGATTGCTCGTGCCAAGCGCAGAGCAGGGAGTTCTGCAGAAATGGGAAGCTCGGCGTCGGTCCCATATAACACTTGAAAAGGTGACATACCAAGAGACCTCTTGGGAGTAATGCAGTCCACCCACAAAGCGTCATACAATGACTTGTGCCACGTCCGCTGACTCTTATCAACTAGCTTCCGTATGATGGCCACTAAGTTTTTATTACTGGATTATGCCTGACCATTTCCCTGGGGGTAGTAATCTGAGGTGTGGGCCAAGGTTATCTCGTGTTCATAGCAAAAACCAACAACTTCTCGTGAGGATAAGTTGGAAGCGTTATCAGCAACAATCTTGTTTGGAATGCCAAACCTGACAATGATATTCTCTTTGATGAAACTGCAAACAACCTCGAAAGTGGCATGCTTGACAGGTATGGCCTCTACCCATTTGGTGAAGTAATCTATTTGCTGTCAGGACATAACTATGTCTGGCACTCGATTGGGGATGGAGTGCTCCGATAAAGTCGATTCCCCACTATCTGAATGGTTCATCAATAACGACCGGCCTGAGGGGAAAAGTAGCCAATTTTGGCTTGCCGACAAATTGTTGGCAGAGCTCGCACTTTGCTACCCAGGTGGCTGTATCCTAGAACAGCGTCGGCCAATAGTACCTGGCCCAGATGATCTTGTGTGCCATCACAGAAGAGGAGAAGTGACCACCACAGGCTGAATCATGAAAACTCTCCAGTAGCTTTATCTGTTGTGGCTTGTCAACACATCGCAAGAAGATGCCATCTATTCCGCGTTTGTATAAACAGTCATCCCAGATGACATATCTGGCCACTCTGAGCTTTATAGCACATTTCTCCTTTGAAGTTAGATGAGTTGGACACTCACCATAAGTGAGAAAGAAAGTGATATCAGAATACCATTCGTCACTGGTGGCGACAAATAGAACCATGGGTAGAGAATCGGCTTTCTCCAGCTGGCTTTGTGCTCCCTTGGTGCAATCATCCTTTTCCTCAGGGTCTTCTGAATCTCAGTTTTCAGCCATAAGCTGGCATAGGCCCTTGCCCCTTACCAGCTTGGTTGGTTTTATATCCAGATCATACTCTTGGACTTTTGCAATCCAATTTCCTCACAAACTCCCTAACTCCTGTTGAGTTAGGATTGACTTGACTGCCGTGTCAGGGACCAGTACCGTTGTGTGAGAATTTAGAATGTAATACCTGAAGTTCTTGACTGCTTTGACCACGGCGAAGGCATGCTTTTCCAACTGAGACATCTTTAATTCGTGAGGCTTGAGAGGAGAGCTCATGAATGCAATCGGGGATTCAACATCTTCAGAATTCTTTTGCATTAAGATAGCCGATACAGTATGCTCGGATGCATAGCTATACATGATAAAATCTTTGGAGAAATCGGGACATACCAGGACTGGTGCGTGAGCGACGGAGGCTTTTATATCTTCAAATGAATTCTTTCCTTCTTCACTCCACCTGAAAGTTGGTGATCCTTTCATCATGTTTGATATGTGGCGAGTCTTTTCAGCAAAGTCGGGAACAAAGCGCCTGAGAAAATTCACTTTTCCGAAGAAAGAGTGAATGCCGGTTTTGCTTGTGGGTAAAGTAAGGCTCTGAATAGCCTTAACCCTTTCGGCATCTATCTTCATTCCTTCCTTGCTTACAATGTGTCCCAACAACTTTCCCTCTGTGACTCCGAAAATAGACTTTTTCAGATTTAGGGAGATTCCATGTTCCCGGCATCTAATCAATACTTGCTCCAAATGATCGCAATGATCATTCCACTATTTAGAGAACACAGTTAAGTCATCCAAGTAGACTACGATGACTTTTCCCATCATTCCTTTGAATGCAAAGTCCATGGCCCGCTGAAAAGTGGTGCTGGCATTGGTCAGACCAAAAGGCATCCTGCTATAAGCGAATGTACCCCAAGGGGTAGTGAATGTTGTTTTGAATTGGTCTTCGGGTGAGACTTCGATCTGATTATAGCCTGAAAAACCATCAAGCATGGACAACATTTCTGATCCAGTCACTGCTTGCAGAACCTGATCCATTATGGGAAGGGGGTAGTTGTCCTTCAAGGAGGCTTGATTCAAGTTACGAAAATCTACGCATATGCGTATCTCACCATTCTTCTTGCGTACTGGCACAATGTTTGCCACCCAGGTACTGTGATGGATAGGAAAAATGATCCTTGCATCCAGCATTTTCTGAATTTCAGCCTAGATAGTACCTGAGATCTTAGGATTGTAGTGTCTCTGCTTCTGGCGAAAGGGTTTGACATCTTCTTTCAACGGGATGTCATGCTAGACATCCTTTGGCTTGAAAGACTTTAGATCGGCATAGGACCATGCCAATACATCCATGTATTTCTTCAGCAATTTGACGAATTTCCGCTTCTCTTCGGGTGTGCAACATTTTCCAATGTTTACAAACTGCGGATGTTCTACCGAACCTAGATTGACCAGTTTGGTTTCTGGGGAGGAGTTAGGATCATCTCACCTTTTCTTCTTGACAAAATGATCATGCCTGTCGAACAAACACTCTAGAGAAACTAGGCCTTTCGGAATTTTATTTCCTTTGAGCTGACATATGCCATCGCTTCCTTTCAGATTCCCCGTTCTGATCAGTAACAGACTCACGGCATGCGGAAGTGGATCCTTCAAAATGAAGCTCACTAAAATTTTCTCTGCCTTTTTCAAGAAAGGAAATGAGTTGATTGTCATCGTTGAATACCTGCCAGTGCTGAGAATTGTCCGGCACGCTTGGGCGGAAAACCACCTCAATGGTATATGTGTCTGTTTTCAAACCTGGGTGAGGGAGCATGAGGGATGCTGAGATGGCTAATGAGTCGGCCATGTCATTCTGAGCTCTCGGAATGGCTTTTATTGAAAAAGTGTCAAACTCCTCGATGTTGTCCCATACCGCGTTGTGGTAATGTCTGAGCCTTTCATTCTTCACTTGGTATATCCTTTTAACTTGATTTACGACCAGCTCTGCATCACCCTGTACTTTCAGATTCTTGATTCCTCTTTCCCTTGTGGCTTGCATGCCTAGTAGCAAAGATTCATACTCAGCAGTATTATTCGTATTGAAAAACTGCAACTTGAAAGAGAGAGGGATAATCTCTTCCTCGGGAGATATTAGTACGGCTCCAGCACCGCATCCACTAGTCGCGCAACTGCCATCAAACTGTAATGTCCAGATCTTGTTAAGATCCTCTGCTTGGACGAGGACATCCATTTTGTCAGACTCAGTAGACAAGAAATAGTTTCCCATCCCTGATGATTCGAAGAGAATTTGGGCTTTGGGGTCATCGGAGTTAGTAACCAGGTACTTCTTTTGTGATTCTGGCTCCAATGTTTGCATTACACCTTTGACAGGGAATCCTTGCCTTAGACCAGTCCATATGAATCTCTCCACCAACCTCACTGCAAAAACTCCTTCCTAATAGAATTCCGTATGCTGCCGGAATATCGGCAACAAGGACGGTCATCTTTACTCTTTTCTCTGGGAATGCTGCAAATGCAAACTGTGCGTCTTTGATTTGACCGATCAATGGAACCTGCTTGGTTTCCAAGGAATAACATCTAGCCAAAAGGCTTAGTAAGGGTGAGGCCCAGGGCATGGGTGACTTTTGCTGGCATGACATTATCGGAAGCCCCAGAATCAATTATGCAGTTGCTTAGTTTGTGGCCATTGATTAGGAGGGAGAGATAGAAAGGTTCTATCTTGCCTGACACAGATGTCGAGGTGACATTTATGCGAGATGCAGAAGGAGTAGAAAGGATTCCTTTTGGGGAAACCTGAGTAGTTATGACAGCTTGGCTTTGGATGTATTCGGTCAACCTTACAAGCTGCTCAGGATTTGACTGAAGATACTCGGCTTCAGACATTTGGATCTTGGTCTTTTTAGCGTGATCAATTATGTCAAACGCGGCCAAGGGTTGCGTTGATGAAGGAATGAGTCCCTCATTTCGCGATGGTAGGGTAGGATTACTGGTCTTGATAGGAACATGAGAGGGCTGATTTGGAGGGGAGATAGGGGAAAAAGATTTTTTGAAAAAGATTTAATAACAGGTTGGGCAGGAAGGGGACTACCTCATTTAGCGATGGTTGGAGGTGTGTGTGACACGGCCTTCTCTTTCTGCATATTGGCAGCCACTTCTGCTTCTTTTCCTTGCGAGCGGGTAAAAAACAACATATGACTGCCCGCTTGCATATCCTTGGGTACCCTCTTCTTCGTCAGATTCTTCCTCATCAAATTCCATATACCTGATAGTAGAGTCACCAGTCGGTTCACCGACATCTTGATCATCTTCACCTGGCGATGAAGGTTCTTCATAATTTTTCTCCTCTTCTTCGATTTCGGCTAAAGCATTGACCAGAGGGGCCTCGAGCGCCAACCGTGGAGCAGCTGCAGGTAGGCATGGCCTTTGTGAAACATTGTTAGAAGTAAAATTCCTCCGTGGGATATCCCGGTACGAAGAGCTGGGAGAAGACTGAGCTAGCTACTTTTTTAATGCAAGCAAGTCATTTGCCATCTTTTGGAATGCCGGATCAGATGAAGTGGCGGGAGAAGGAGCTGAAACTTTCAGCTTGGATGGCTCTCACTTTAATTCGCCAGATATTAGCAAGTTATCTTCAATCCGTATGGCAGCAGCTTGGGCGAGAACCAAAGTAGTGACCTGCTCTTGTAAGAGTAAGAAACTTACTTTTGAGCTCATGGCGTTCACGAAGAAACATTTCTGATTTTCTGGCGTTGGCAGCATGGTAGGTGGAACCCGGTTGATTAGTGAATTGAAACGGGTGATGAAATCGCGCATGGTTTCATTGACCTCCTTCTTTAGGTGAGTGATCTTGGATAGTAACGTGAACGCGTCCTCTGAAGGCTTATATCTTTCTTCGAATGTAGTTCGCAAGGTGGCCCAACTGGTAATAGATCCGGCCGGCAAATGCTAAAACCATTCCGCTGCAGGTCCTTGCAAGGTCTCTAGAAAGAGGTGAACTGACACATCTTCATGGGTCACATCTAGGATACTGCATGACATGATGAACGCAGATATGTGTGAATCCGTGCTTTGGTTCCCGCTACCATCAAATTTAGGAAAATTCTTCTGGTTTCCGTGAGGGAGCGCATGAATGGGGTGTGGCAAAGTGAGTGGGCCCATAGCATTTCCCCATGGTACTGCCATTTGAACAGCTGGAAAAAGGACGTGAGCTGGAAGCACAGTTCCACTAAGCAGCAAAGGCACTGCAAAGAGATGAGGATGTTCCTTGTGAGAGATGCTTCCTTCGTGGAGGTGAGACACTCCTGGATGACCGGCCAGCTGAACTTAGTGATGGGAAGCGTGCCGGTGTAACACTGAAGTTGTGCCTTTGAAGTAGATCAAAAGTAGGATCGATTACTCCACGAGCTCTTCTGCTACGAGTGAATGGTTCACCCGCCAGTGTACCTTCCAGATCTGTAATATTTTGGAGCAAATCCTAAAAACTCTTTTTGGTTGTACTTGCTGATTTTCAGAATTTTCTGACAAAAACCAGCAGCATGTACTTTTCTAAATATTTAATTTTATCCCTCTTTTGAAAACCGATTGCGGTTTAATGACAAATGTTAATGGGGATAAAATTACGGCCAACTTAGTAAGCTGATTTTCAGATCTTAGAGTTGACTTTTGGCAAGGGTTTGAATTTTTTTGTAAAACAGTCAAAACTCAGATCTACGGAAAAATACGGGTTTTTGTAAAAACTCAGCGAACTAAAGATCTCTAACTAGCCCAGATCTATGGATCCCTGAAGAAGAAAATTTCAGTTTGGATCACTTTTGCAAAAAATTTGGATTTTGAACAAAAGTTAAAATTTGCAAACAGGTAGTGATTTTTCTGATTTTTACTGATTTTCTATACACTACATAGATCTATTAGATCTGTTCGATCCCCAGTAGAGTCACCAAAAATTGTTGGTCTGAAAATCTGTCGGGTGGACAGATCTATGGATAGACGAGCCAATAGTGTGCAGGGCATAGCCCCTCTTTGAGTCAGCAAAGTGAAACTGGTTTATTGCTATTCTACCAGCAGGAATCTGTGCAAGTCTCACAATATTCTACCTTCGGGGGTTGGGATCTCATCCCAGTAGAGGTACTTCCAACTGTAAAAGAAGGGAAAGAAACAAGGTGGGGAGATAGGAAAGATCTGAAGGGAGAAAAGAAATGAATTCCAAAGCAGAAAGGTCAGAGGGTCTATGTTTTGGGCTGGTAGTAAACAGAGCCGAACCTACTTGCATAGATGAAATAAAGCAATACTGATGAATAAATGACAAAAAAGTAGAGATAGATTCAACAGAATAAATGCATAAATCTGACATAAGAAATATTAAATGCTCATAACACACATATTCAGCACAAAGTCTTAATATTTGTATTACTATTTTCTTCTGTTACAAAAAGCTCAAAGTCTTTTCTTCTTACTTCTATTTTTCATCTGAAAAGTATCCATCCCTTGAATACAACAAGTATCCAAGTATATATAGAAGAAGGAGAAGAAAGAAGGCAAAAGAGAACCAACAACTAATTACAAAATATCTAAAAGTCAATGTTGACTTTGGACAACTTGGTGGATGACAACATCCCATGGTGCAACATGGATGAGGTCATCATTTGTACCAACATACTATTAGATATTTACAAAAAGAAGCCAAGAGGAAGGAAGCTATTCATCATCGTCTCGCGGCTGGAAGGGGGTATCTTGCTTCTGTTGTTGTTCGGGAGAGGTGATGTGGAACTGAGTCTGATATTCCATGAATTTACTGATCATGGGCTGAAGTTGATCCTGGGCAGGACCCTTCGTATGATCACCGATGACCTCACAGGTCTCCCGCTCATCTCTGAGTTTTTTAGGGAGTTTGAAATATTCATTTCCTGCCTCCATCAGGAACCCCACAAAATCATGGCAAGCCAGAAGGTTGTTGATGCATTCAGTGTCGAAAGTGGCTTCTGGCCCTAACCCTTGCGAGATGATCTCTTTAAAGATTCCGGATAGTTTCGTCTGCCTTCCTCAAGGCAAAAGAAGGAGTAAGCAAGCTTGGAGACATCCTCAGAACAATTTGCTCCATTTGATGCATTGCATCCAGGGCTTCCTCCTTGACTTTATCAATCTTTTCCAGGACGAACTCCATCTGGTCGACCCGGTAATCCAATGCAGCAAGGATCTTGCTGGGTACCCTGGGGTGACTGAAAACGCCAAATTTCACTAGATAGTCGACTGAGCAGTCGAGCATTTTCTGGAATGTTTCGTGTTGCAGCCTTGCATGGTCCAACTCCTTGGAGATAGGTCCTGCAATCGCCTGGAGATCTTTGTTCGCCTGATGATGTTCTGATACAACTCGGTGAACTTGACTATTACCTCCTCACTATCTTTGAGGATTTGATCCCTCCAGGTGGAAACTGCCATACCTTGTTCACCAATTTTGGCGTACTCGTTTATCTTGTCCTGACTTAGGACCTCAGGAGTTTCCGTGGCAGTTGTAGGAGGTGCACTGCCCATTTTCTGCAGGGCGTGGAGAAGATTTTTTGTTTTGTTCCTTTAGAAACCTTTTCTCCTCCTTTGCTTCTTGAAGTTTCTTGCAAAAGGGCTATCCACCATTGCAGATAGGACCTCTCCTTGAAGACTTTCTGAAGATGTTCCCATTGTGACTTGGGTCACTGTATAATCTATGCCAGAGACAGATATTTTTTACCCTTTGAAGGATCGGGGTATGCAATCTCCATCACTCTTTCCCCGATGCACTCTGAGAGAAGCGGGTTATAGGCTTTTGCTTCTTAGCCCCCTTTGCCGGGATGATGGAGAAGTCCATCGGTGCGATAGAGACTTTGAGCTCTTTTGCTAGCTCAGATGCTGGGAGATCACACGTTGGACTTAATCGGGACCAGAGGTAGAAGAGGGAGCAGCTGTAGTGGATGAAGAAATGGGTAGAGACACTTGGTGGTGGCATCGAGAGGGAGGGAGAAAGTGCTCACAGGGGGAAGGGACACTGCAGGGGAGGTAGACATGGGAATGGAAGGGAGCTGAGAGATGAGGGAAGAAATGGTGGGGGACAGCTCCGCGAGAGAAGAGAAGATGGATGACGAGGAAGGGGGAATAGTAGAAGATGGGGGAGAGGACACGACCAAAGGAATGGTCGTTTGGGTCATGCGAGGAGGAGGAGGAGGAGAGGGAGAAGGTATAGAAGGGACCTCAGTGGTTGTAGTAGTGGTGACACCCTGAGTGGATGTGCCCGTCGAAACACCTTCCACCACTTCTTTCTCTGGGGATACCAGGCTTACAACCTGTTCTTGTGCAGCGGAAGGAGGACTTTCAGGAGCTCCTTCTTGAGCAGAGCTTGATTCGCCCTCTTTATCCTTTCCTTTGACCTTTGGCAGATGCTTTGGCCTGACAGGTGCGTTGCCCAATGGGGATGTAGTGAAATATACCCCGAGGTAGATAAGGCCATTCATTCTGCACCAGTGCTCTGTCCTCCGCAATGTCTCTTTGACCCTTTCTTCAATGGTCTGGGGAGCTTTTGTTCTGTCGATCATAACAAATGGCCAGTTGTCCCCATCTGTATCCAGATATACCTGATCAACTTCTTGATCAGCAGTTTGATAACCCTTTGGAACAATGGCCACACCGTATTGAATAATTTCTGCCAAGGCCAAGCGGGAGTGGTCCTTCCTTCTAAGTTCGACCTCATGGTACAGGTTGATATAGATGTCCTCGATCTGTGGAATATGGATTGGATCGAGTTTTTCCTTGGGAAGGCAATTCCTTGGATCAAAAGTGGGCCTCGCCGGGAAGTTGTGCTTCAGATTGAGCAGTTCTAGCTCGGCAACCATTTCCCGGGCTTTGTGGTGAGAGATGCATGTGTATCTGCCCACTGTAAGGGGGAAAGGAGTTCCACCCTTCTTTCTCTTCAGGCACTTCTCATGGTATGTTATGAGCTGTCTGGATAGCTCCAACAGGACCAACTTGGGGCCAGCGTACCTTGGTAATTTAGTGGGCTCACCTAGGAAGTTAGCTGCCCTGAGATAGGTGAAGGTGGGAAATTGTGTAAATAAGGCCCCCCACTTCTCTGTTGCTGTGACAATGCTCTTGGTTCGTTTGACCGTGAGTCATGTTGGGCCTCAAAAGGCAGATGATTCTATAGAAAAAGGCATCGTTGATTTTAGTAAACTGCGGGATGCTGTTCTCTAGCTTCAGCTCTGGGTAGTATTCATATATTTTTACCATGGGGCCAAACCCCGCATCGGCTCAGTGCCGGATAATCCCTCTCCGAGGCTGCAGCGTAGACTACGTAGGAGTTCATGTAGAATCTCCCCGTTGTGGTGAGTTGTTGGAGCTGCTCAGATATGGTGCTGCTTATGACCTCCGCCCACTCAAAGTGTTGATCTGGCACATTCTTGTTCATAGTTTCAAGGTACCTGAGCATCCATTTGTGAAAGTAATGGGCATCGGAAAGCCCAAAAACTCTACTAAGGAATGTGATGGTGTCGCTCAATTCCTCGGAGAAGTCATTGCAGTGAATAACCTGTGGCCATCTGGTTATTACCTTCTTATTTTTCAAGTACACTTCGTTCATCAGCTGCATGCACTTGTCTTCGTTGTCCTCCCATGCCTTGGTGCAGTCCTCTTGGCTTACAGCCACAAAGTGTCGGTGGTGAGGGATGCCTAGCATGATTTTGAAAGTGTCGGGCGGTGAGGTTGATTATGACCTCACCCTTTTCATTTTCGACACACCTTGTGTCTTTGTTGTAACAGCGGGCCACTACCATCATAAATTCATTTTTTACTGCACTGACGGGGATCCCCCCAGCAAAATGCAGTCCACTGCCCACCAGCTTGTCCATCCAAGGACTTCCTGTGACTCTCCTGGTTCTGGCCCAGAAATCCTCCATGTCGATGTGACCGAGTTCAGAGTCTCTTATGTCCAGGTCACATTCTGCCTGGGACTCGGGCATCCTGACCCTCTGGTATTTATACTTCATATCTTCTTCTGTAAGCTTAGCCTTACCCTTTGACTTGGTTGGCTTCTTGCTTGATGTAGACATATATGGATCTGAGTTCAGTTGTTGATCTGCAAGAAGAAGAAGAGAAGTCCAACGCCAAAGAGCCATATTAGCCGTCAGATCTTCCATTAAAGCACTATGGAATAGAATGAGGAGTTAGCAATTTTAAGGCCTCAGGGCACAGGGCGCAGGAACACTGCAGGCTACAAAGCTATTAGAATGACGCACTGAATCAGAGTGTTACAAGGAACAAATCAGTGCCAAAGGGCGCAGGGTGCAAGGATTTTGCATATGACATCATGTTATTGTAAGCGGGGATGTGCCTATGCCGTTATGCAGTTTTATACTTGGCGCAAGTAATGTTGGTGTTGCATGGGGGTAGGGTGCACCTATGGTGCAAGTATTTGACCTGCAACATGGAAGTTTGGTGCGCCAAAGGGTGCAGGTTTATTACGTGTAGCACCAACTTTAGGTGCGCAGAAGGGGACTTTGGCATGGCACAGGGAAAACTTGCATGACATATTGTTGTGGTGAGCGAGGATGCACCTGCGCCGTTTTTAGGATTTACTTGGTTTACTTATAGCGCAGGGAGCTCATGTGTTGCAATCAATTTTGGTGCGCCATAAGGCGCGACTGTGCTTCCTGTTGCAAGGGTGGCGATTTGCGCCAACGGGAAAAACGTAGCTTGGAAATGATTTTTCAAGTTTTCTATCTCTCTGATAGATTTGTGATCCTTTAGGCTTAACTCCACATCGATTCAAGTGGTGAAGGGGGCAAAGCAAAGAGGTTTTGGATTTGTTTTCTAGGCAGAGCCCTCTTGGCCAGCAGATCTGGAAAGAGGAGGAAAACAGCTTTGGGGAGAAAGATTACAAGAACAACAAGGGGGCGGGGGTTTATGATTCACAAATCCATTGTATCCTACCACACAAACAACCAAAACAAAACATAAGAGGAGTAAGAACCACCTACCCGGAATATATAGAATGTGAGAGATGAAACGGGGTCCACGAACGCGTGATATGAGGAGGACGGGCATGCTGACAGGTGCAGAGGAATAAAGTTATCATGTGTTTTTTAATTGTGAAAGTGACAGGGCGGGTGCGCCTATATATAGGCAAAGGTGTAATAAATGTGCCAACCACTTTTTCAAGAGGCGCACCAAAACATGTGTCGACACGTAAAACTGTGCGCCCTTTGGCGCGGATAAACGCATGTCAACACGGGAATACTTGCGCCTTTAATGCAAATTTATGACTGTCAACACTTCATTCCTTGCGCCCTTTGGTGCACCAAAACACGGTGCAACAATTTAGTTGTTAACATGAAGGCGCATGCACCTTGGCGCACGCAAGAAAGGTGCATCACGGGAAGGCACAATAATTTATGTGTCAACACGTCAATCTGTGCGCCAAAGGAAATGAAGGGGGGGCACAAATTTACTCTGTGTAACACAGATAAAAGGTTCACCCAGCCAAAAAGGGACCAAAATGGCTAAGTTCAGAGAACTAGATTTCTCGGAAAGGGATTTTGTAACATTCCGAATGCAGAGGGGTCCCTGACGAGGGACCAGGGAAAAATTGGTAAGGTTACCTATAAAATTACCCTCATCAATTTTACAGGATAACACATATGTGCACAATGGGGTTATAAAATTTCACATGCCCTTCACTTGTCTAAAAATGAGTGTCACTTCGTCTCTAAGGCTTGCACAACTTTGAGACCATTTATAGTGATCTACAACAAATAGAAACTCCAGATACCTGTAACAAACTTTGTGAAAGCATTAGATAATAATATAAGAAATCAATGTGCAGGTGAAACTGGACTAACCTTGACGGTTAACCCCTACTGAACTAATCTAAGTGTTGCACTACATCCCCTTGAGTAGCATAAACCCTCATGTAGTTCTCTTGGTGCAGGTGCAAGTAATGTATGTAATCTAATTTAACCCCCTATGTGTTCCCTTATGTCTCATGACACAAAGATAACAAGCTAACTATAGAGTAAAGAATGTACCCAACATGGTAGTAGTGTGATGTGGTGTGCTTTTGGTACTTAGACTAATCCTCTTTGTCCCTTTAATACTTTTGGTGATGTTTGGAGTGACTTTCTCTTTCTAAGAGATGGCTCTGAGACCTTTGCATTCTTGGAAATGGAGGAAGTTAGAATCTTAAAACTGGCTTGATTTCTTCAGACATGTGTGGTGGTTTCTCTAAATGACATGCAATTGCTTTAGGAGGATTTAGGAGAGCTTTGAGTGCTTTACTGTTGATATTTGTAATGTATGTTTATGAGAATGTCATGTAAGTTATAAAGTGCAATTGACTTACTTATATAAGATTCCATAGGTTAAAATTTTACATTATGGCCAATCTAGGGAAGATGAAATGACTCACATAAAGTTTTCAACTTAGGAAAAAGGTCATTATATGAGAGGACTTGGGACCATATAGGTCGTCCATGATCATAACATGGTCCAAATTATTGTTGTACAGTCATAAACATGTAATTAGCGAGGAAAGAGATAAAGTCTAGGTATGATTCTTGTAGATGGATTACTACTTTGGATAGTTATTATTTCCTATATGAATGATATAACAATGTGTAGATATGATAAAGTCATGACATAGATTAAAATATGTATCAATTGAACTTAGAATGCGAGCATTTGTCTTAACATGGGAACAAAACCAAACCTATCATTGTCAAAGGATAAGTTACCAAATTTGAGTGTCTACAATAATGAGGTAAATGATATATTTTTTTCTCTAAATGCTTGAAATATGATTTTAGCATAAAGATGTTTCTCTAAAAAATAATTATTTTCTTTTATAAAATATTCCTTTCTTTACTCATCCTAAATGTAGAAATGTACTTTTGTATTCCTAGAATTCTCAAATTCAAATTAGGACCCTTTATGTGTGTATGTTGACACGCGGTCGGTCGAAAAGGCTGAAAAAATACATCAAAAATTAGAACATGACCACATTAATATAGTTCTCGTCAACCAAATCAATATTGTTATAGTTCTAAAAAAATCACGAGGGGTTCACTTAATAAAAGTATGTTATAACATGTTTATTTAAAGGGCATTAAAGAATGCCCTTAATGTTAATATTTACATATATTTTTTCAATTGATAATACCCCCTCCCATTATATTATTAGAATGAAAATATCCCCTATTTTTCCATCTATCTTACTTACCTATATTTTTCCATTATAATTTTATTTACCCCTTTTTATTTCTACCATAATATATCAAACATAAAATATATCATGTTTCCCACTCAATTAATAATTTCTTAATACATCATTTCCCTAGAAAGAGAGTTTTAAGCCATTCGAGACCTATTACCAATTACATTGATGTTAATATTTAATAACTTATCAATAGTTCTTCAAATAATTAAGATGGAGAAATAATATCATTTGTGTTGAAAAGCATACTCAATTCCTTCTTTCTACCATCTTATTATTTCTTGGTTAATGTTGGAGCTCAAATTTGCACCTTGCCCCGAGTCATAAACAACTCAAGAATTTTTAGGTAACACAAGACTGTCTCCAAGTTATGGGACTTACAATGAGACAGACCTCCAAAGAAGGTTGGTTCCTCTACCTATTCTCTATGCTAAAAGTACTCCTAGAAAGGAAAATGTAGCTATCTAACACTAACCTATAACTCTAAGGGACCAGGGAAAGATGGGGATGCATAAAATTAAAATCCTAAGCTAAGGGAGGTGATTTCACCAAAAACAAGAAGTGGAGACATTTCAATGAGTGAAAATGAGAGGAAAAAATGGAGGAAGGAAGGGCAGACAGAAGTGCCACAATCCAAAACAACATTCAAGTGACCATTTTCATGGAGCACAATAGATTTGACCCCTACAACAAGAATAAAGTATGCACAATACACCCACAATTGTAATGAAAGGAAAGAAATGCAATACAACACATGTTAGGGCAGATATGAGCAAAAAAACATGAATTTTATTTCTCGAGGGATGCACAATTCATTACAATGCAAGAAATAAGGCAAGAATCCACTTGCAAAACATCAAATTATGAGGCCTGTAACTCACAAAATCTCTGGAACAATTTTGAAAGAGTTCCTTTACTTTGTCCAAAAAATCTCTCTTTACAAAGTTCCTAACACTTAGATTTATAGTTTTATGGAAAGAAGAGAGAGAGAAAGGGGGCGCATAATAGTGTTTTAATGGCTTCAACTACCCTCCTATGAAAAGGACCAATCTGTAGAGAAGGAATGGGTAACTGATATGCTCCAAAGCACGTTGTCAGAGATTTGAAATAAAAATGTGACACCTATACTCAATCAATTCTGGTAGTTGAACTGCCTATAATTACTCATTAATGGATCATATTTTTCTCCCTTTTTTCCTAATAAATCTTTTCAAAATTGGATTTTTATGATGCCAAATTAAAGGTCTTGAGGAGAGCTTTCCAATGAGACCGATATTGTAAGATTTGGATACTCTGTAGAAAAAGATATGGCCATTTGAAGTTTTGGTCTGTTAGGAGGCACAAAAATAGGACACGTGAGTATCCCCTAAATAGTTCAAGGATTGGCCTCTGCCCATGTGTGCACCACTTTTTTATTTTCCATGTGTTTTTCACCCATTGGATCATGGTTAACAACTATGTTTCCCTTTATTTTTCTTTTAATTTCCTCTACCTTTATCCTTATGAAAATACAGGCCAATAAAAAACAACAACGTTTCTTTCACAATGTCAGACCATCCTTAAACCCTATTAGTCTCCTTAGAATTGTGATCCAATAGAATACTACCATGTACCTTCACAATTCACTCTTTATATAGAATAATCTGTCAAACTGCGAAATACTGACCAATAAGGATGTTCCATGTTTCTTCGCATGTCGAACTTCTCTTTGATCTCTATGACTGACAACTGTGAAGTGTCAACCAATGAGGAGGCTCCATGCTCCTTCATATGTTAGATCTTTGAAAGCCTTGAATGACAAGTTGAAAATTTCTAGCCAATAGGAAAGCTCCATGTACCTTGCATTTGTCAGTCTTTTGATAACCTTGACTGACATTTTGCAAAATGCGAAGACAATAGAAAAGTTCCACGCACTTTACATGTCAGCTTTGTTTGAAAGACTTGTATGACTATTGCGAAATGCAAACCAATGAGAAATCCTCACACACTTCTCAATATCATTCTTTCTTGAGCACTTGTTTACATTTGAATGGTCGTGCCTTCGCATCGCAACCTTCAACTTGGGAGGAATTAGAAACTTTTTCTCTTTGAAAATTTGTCACCATGTGTCTCACCTTTTCTTTTATGCTCACCCCGCTGACTTGTTGAATTATTTGTAGCCATTTGACTTCGAACAAATATGAATTCTAACTAATCTCATGGACTTGAAGTCTGCCAGACCCGAAACTTTTGAGGATAGTCCAAAATGATTCCACGTGACTCCCTCTAGCCATTCGATCTTCTGCCACTTGTCATTGTCTTCACCTGCCACATGTTGGTCTTTGACATGGCTGCAAATTTTCTTTATTGTGTGGGCTTCCTTGATTATCGTGGGTTTAATGTAAACTTGTCTAAATTTTAGACTGATGATTTTTCATTCCATGGTTTTGAAACATTTAATCCACCAATGAATTAAACCTTAGTATCCCACGGGTTTTCAAATGCCAATGGCCACTGCTTTTGGGAAGGGGAAATTGACGGTCAAATGGACATCCCAAGCTTATTAAAATGACTAAGTCCATTTTGAGTTGTCCAATTTTGTCTGGGGTGAAAAATTGGATAATAGTTTTGGCAACTTATAGGGGTAATCTTGCAAGCTAGATTAAATGATTAATAGCTTGAAGCATCCATTGGGCATGGAGTTGAGCCCAAAACTTTTGAAAAAACTGATTTTTCCTTTTAAAATTCTTACCCCAAGCCCACATGGGTTTAGAAAAAAGTGCAACTTCCTAGACTTGATCAGTTAAGTTCTAAATGAAGCTTTGAACTTGACTCCAACCATCTAATTCAACCATGAATATTGCTCTATCTGATCTGGAGCCACCTTGAAGCTAGAATTAACCATCTCATTGTAAGATTTTTTTGAATTTAATTTTTATGATAGTGGAAAAAAAATTTGAGCCTGAAACTTCATCCTTTACCTCTGCAACTGCATATGATCTCTTAGGACCAAGAATATTCACTTTGAAAGTTATCCCAAATTTAGATTTTTCCCTACAGAACTTGCAGAACTTGGTCTGAACTGAAACATGCAACCGCAACAAGGCACAAAACTATGTACAAAAAGGAAAGTCATACATGCTTCAAGTAAAGCATGCAAAGTGTGCACAATGCACTTCTTCTACTAAAACTGGGCCTAAACTACCAAGAAAAATGTACTACACACACTTAGAGGAATTGAAATGCTAATCTACTATGTATGCAAGATGTAACAAGACTAACTAATGGGAATGTTTAAGGAAAATCTTGTTGACTAGGATTGGTAACACATTTCTGTCAAGATTAGACAATTTAAAAGAGTTGGCTTCTTTGTAAGTACTGATAATAGATGGTCCACTCCAAATTGCATCAAACTTAGAGTGTCTCCCTAGTTTAGCTCTTTCAGCATCCCACTTCAATACCAAATCACTAAATTTAAACATCTGAAACCTGGCCTTTTATCAAACCATTGCTTATCTAACTTTTGATGTTGTTCTAATTTGATCATGGTAGCATTTCTCAGTTCTACCAATTCTGCCATTCTAATTTATTTTTGATCTGTCCCTTCAAATTCCAGTTGTTGGGCCAATTCAAGTGAAGGAAACTCTAGTGACAAAGGAATTTTGACTTCTTTACCATAAACAAGCTTGTAAGGGGAAGTACCAATTACCTTTTTCTTTGTTATCGTATTATCCCAAAGAGAATTTCTCACCTTTGTGTTCCATTGCCTCTGATTTATTTCCATGGTTCTATTCATGATTCTAATCAAGTTCTTGTTAGTGGATTCTATCAAGCCTTTACCTTGAGGGTAATAGTTAGAATAAGTCTTCAAATAAATACCAAGTTCTAGAGCCTAACCAAAAATTTTAGACCCTAAGAAAGCTTTTGCATTGTCAAAGATGGTAGTTTGAGGAATGTCAAACCTTGTTACAATATCTTCAAGAAAGTTCGGGATGACAGATTCAGTGGCTTCCTTCAACGGCACAGCTTCTATCCACCTAGTAAAGTAGGTTGTGGCTATTAATACTCATTTGTGACCAGCAATTGATGGAGGATTAATCATGCCAATGAAATCAAGACCCCATTGGGAAAATGGTTGATCTGCTTGAATTGGATGAAGTGGAATGGCAGTTAACCTCTTCTTACTAGTACAAAAAGTACATTCCTTACATTTTATGACCCAGTTGTAGTCATCTACAAACAACGTGGGCCAAAAGTAACCTAATTTTATGATCTTCAATGTTGTGGCCTTGGCTAAGAAATTTCCACCCGAGAAACCATTATGGAACTCATCCAAAATTTTGTTACAATGGTCACTTTCAATGCACATAAACAAGACCCCATCAATGTTTCTTTTGAATAAAAATCCATTAATCAATGCATAGGGAACAGAATGTAGCTTAAGATATCTCTTTTTTTACTTGTTTAGTCTAAAAGGATAAGTACCAATAGACAAAAAGGTAGTCATATCACCAATCCAGCTATGATTATTGACTGCATCTCCTTTATCTTTTTGAATTTCATCATTATACGAAACTTCTTCATTCATGAAGGAGACTTCCGAATCATCTTGAACATCTAAAGCAAGATGCTCACATAGTCCTCGACCCCTAACCAATTTTGTGGCCTTGATAGACACATCATACTCCATTATTTTAGTTACCCATCCAACTCTTTTCTCACTGATATATGCTCCCATAATAAAGTCTCTCACACTAGAATGTGAGACTAAAACTCTGATATGACTAGTGGAGAGCATACTTTTAAAGTTCTTTAGAGCCCTCATGATGGAAAAAAAAAAATTCAATGTGATTGTACTTGAGTTTATAATCCTTTGAAATTTTACTGAATAAGGCCACTGGCTGGCAATGTTGGATTCAACTCCATAAGCATATAAAATAAAATATATCCATTTGAAATTTGAATCTTTCTTAAGCATGACAATAATAGGTCTGACTAACTCGGCAAAATTAGGAATGAATCTCCTAACAAAGTTAATATTTCCCAAGAATGATTGCAAGGACTTCCTATTAGTCGGAAAAGAGGGAGAGAGAGAGAGAGAATGGCTGAGATTATTTTTGGATCAATGGCAATACCCTCCTTAGAAATAATGTGCCCCAAAATCTTTCCCATAAGGACTGCAAAATTACATTTCTTGGGATTAAGAGACACCCCAAATTCCCTACACCTCTCAAATACTTTCTTAAGATGGCTTATATGATCTTGACTCTGCTTTGATAAAATGATAATGTCATCAAGATAAATGATGATAAACTTGTTGATATACCCTTTGAAGGCAATGTCCATTTCCCTTTGGAATGTGGCACCTACATTTGATAAACCAAAGGGCATTTTCTAATATACATATGTTCCCCATTTAGTTATAAATGTGGTCTTATATCGATTTTCATCCTTAACCTTGATCTGATTAAAATATTAATAGCCATCAAGCATGGAAACCTTTCAGCTCCTACTATTATCTATAGAATTTGTTCCAAAAAGGTAAAGGATAATGATCCTTTAGGGGGGCTTTGTTCTGATCCCTGAAATTGATGCAAATTCTGATTTCCCCATTTTTCTTTTTGACTGGAATAAGATTTCCCACCCATGTAGATTATTTGATAGGAAATATTATTTTTACCTTAATGATTTTGGACAATTCCTTCCTCATGAGGGGGGCTTTATCCTAGGATTAACTGGCCTTTGTTTTTGTCTAATTAGCTTGACATTAAGATCTAGATCAATAGAATGTTAGACAATGTCTGGATTAAACCTTTTTAGATCCCCATAATCCCATGAAAACACATCATTGAATCTTTGGCACAAAGAAATAAAAAAAAAATTCTACTTTTCATCACATACCTTTCCAAGCAGAAGTTCATTGCCTTACGCAATAGTGACTGATTGACAATCTTCTTGCCTTGTTATATTTTTTATTTTCCTTTGAACTCATCATTAGGATTGAAAATCATCTCCAACTTGACCAATCCTTTTGGCAATTTTTTTGTATTTAGCTGAATAATCTTATCACCATAAATGTTATGCAAATCAGATTGCATATTCGAAGAAAACTTAGCCTAATTCTAAATAAATTACACAACTTGTACTTTCCAGTTGGTCTAATTATTTGGAATGGAAGTTCTGACCACCATCTTAATGTGTTGCACATTGAACCTTTAATCATATCTTAAGCACGTGCGAATTATGAACCAAGGGCTACCATCTAGTATGCTTCTTTATTCAACTTTCTTGACACTACCTGCAAATTGGGAGCATAAAAACTCTCCAAAAGGTCCCAAACTCTATGTTTATAAGGTTTTAAAATCTTATTCCTTGTGGCACACTTCCCCTTCACTTGTTGGATAACCAGTTCAGTGTCCCCAAAAATCTACAACACCTTTAGGTTCCCTTTTTCTACAATTAGAATCTACCATGTAGTAATGCCTCATACTTTGCTACATTATTAGAGCATGCAAACTGCAATCTATGAGAAAAGAAGAATTTCTCATTCAATGGAGAAATCAACACAACACCTACCCCAGATCCATTTTTACTTCTAGAACCATCAAAGAACATCTTCTATAGTCTAGAAGAACTATCCTTTTCTTGCTTAATTGGTATAGGTAAAGTAGATCCTTCTTCTAGAATGCAATAAGTGCCAAAACTAGTTTTCAAAATTTCATCATAAGGATCCCATTCATAATGCCTTGTGGCCCATTCATATAATAATAGACCAAGAACATGAGGAGGATTGGTTTGGTCTTTTAAAACTAACTTTTGGTCATGTCTTTCTTGTATTAGTCAGTTTGATTACATAGGGGTGGGATCATATGACTCAATATGATAGGAAAATATGGGTTAAGCTTGTATGGTAAATCTTGTACCATATCTAGTTCTTAAGAGCATATGGGTCTAATCTAAAGACAAATAGCCACCTACTTTGGCAATAAAATCTCTTGACAAGTAGATGGCAAACATGGGAGGCAAGTCAATCACTGGTATTTCATGAGTTATTGCGAGACTTGGGTAGGAATGAAGGGTTAACTCTATATCTTTTATGACTCCTAATACACCCATGGTTGGCCCATCAAGTTACAAAAATCCCTTAGAAACGAGATGGTATTCTAAACCTAGGAAATCAATAATTTTCTTAGGCATTACAAAGGTGCTAGCCCCTGAATTAATCATACAATTATGCACCAAGTGTTTTCCCATAATTAATGACATGTAAAACGGTGGGGTCTTAACAAGTTTTCTTACCTACTCAGCCTTTTCTTGACATATGTTAACAATAGCATGAGTCTTCTTTACCACTGGATCAGCTTGGGGAAGTTTCTTAAGAGCTTCACATAAGACGTCCCTTTATGATGGAATGGGAAAAACATCCCACATTGTCACATTAACATTAATCTTCTTCATTTGCTCAACAATATTAAAAGGAAGGTCCATGGATTTATGCATATGTGGCACACTATTCTCCCTTTTTGTTGCTGCAATGTTGGGATAAGTAGCTTTGGTTGAGGAGCGACCTATTAGTCTAAGATAGGTTTATCAAGAACTTGAGGCAATTTGTTCTTATCTACTACAAAATGTTTCTCCTTGTTGATAATTTTGCCCTGATCAGAAGAAGATGAGGGTTGTGACTCCAACATCCTTTTCTTAGACCTTATATTATCAGTAACATTAACTTGAGGTCTGTTAAAACTGCCCAGGACTTTATTTACTGCACAAAAGTCATCATCTCCAAAGAAGATGAGACTGATATCAAGATTGACCTCTTAGACTCCTTCCACATTAGGATTGGGTGCTTCTAGAAGTGTCTCTTTCTAATTGGAAGAATTTTGAACCATGCAAGCTTGAATATGCAATGCCCTTTCACAAATAAGTTTGTTATGTGGTTGGTTACATGGAAAATACCATTCAATTTCCAGAATTACATTATTCTGCACTGGAACCAATGTTTGGCTTGAGTTAGGAGTAGGAAGTGACTGGAGAGGAACAACTGTTGCCAATGAAAGAGGTGCATTTTGACCATGTCCCCTATTGTTTTGTTGATTTTGTCCATATCTTTGATTAGGTTGTTGATTTATATATGACTGATATCCTTGATTTGAAGATTGCCCCTGGTTCGAATAATTTTTATAGTATTGGGCTTGTTTTTTTTCCATGGATATGACTTTATTGGTCAAAGTTCTAATTAAGGCTTTCATGTCTTCATCCTCATCTTGTTTTGTAGGAGAATTGGATGTGGACGTGGTGGGTTAGGAATTTTGCTTAGGAATAGGAGTAATAAAAGGTTGAGCAACTAGAGGAAATTCAAGATACAAGGGCATGGGTGGTCTAGGAGTTAGTTTCCCGACTTATATTAAATAATTTTCTACGCTAATAGCTAATGCATAGGCCCTAGAAAATGTTACACCACCATAGATTGGATCATGACAAAAATATCAAAATTTAAAGCTCTTAAATAGTAAAAAAAACACCTTCTGGAGTTGGTCTTACAAGGGTTGGAATTCTCTCCCATGTATTTTGAAATCTAAAATTGAAGCCTACCATGAGCTCATTCAGAGCCCTCTTTATAGTTGTCATTTGTTCTAGTAAGGATAGATTATCTTCCTTCTCTCCAAACTAATTGCAAAGGGTTGACCCTAATTGAATCCAATTAGTGATTGATCCTGCTACCAAACTCCTGAACCACTACAAAGCTCTTCCCTTGCGTGAAGAAGCTAATAACTTAAAATCCAAATCTTGTTCAATAATTTGATGAATAGCACAAACATTGGCAATGTCTTGTATATGGTCAGCTGGAGTGGTATGGTTTTCCCCAGTGAAGAAAGGGATACTCTTAAGTGTATATGTTAGAATAGGATTTTGGGCATTAATAGCAAGAGGAATGCTACCAGTAAAATTAAAAATCCTTGATTTTCCTATTGTGTTGCCATGAGGATAGGTCTGGGAACTCTGGTAGACTACAAGAAAGGTCTACTAGGTGGTGGTGTGGAAAGAGTTCTATTTGGAGGTGAACGTGACCTTTCAACTATTCTTCCTCTTCTTCTCCTCTTCTTCTCCTCCTAGGTGATAGTTGCAGGTACTCAAAAACTCCTTTTGTTGTTCTAGAACTTATTTGGATTCTTCTATGGACTTGAGACACTTTGACTACTAAAACCAGTTGATTTTATGCTCAAAGTCGCCATACATGTAGAATTCAGCCTTCAAAGGATGTATATTACTGAGTCACACACCAAAACTCAACAAAATCAAGAAAACTAAATTCACAGTCCCACCGGGCGTGCCAAAATTATTGGAGCTAAAATTTGCACCCTTCCCCGAGTCATAGAAAAATCGAGGATTTCGAGGCATCATGAGACTATCTCCAAGTTGTGGGACTTGAACTGAGACAGACCTCCAAAGAAGGTCAATTCCTCTACCTATTCCAAATGCTAAAACTACTCCTAGAAAGGGAAATGCAACTACCTAACACTAACCTAAAACTCCAAGAGACCAGCGAAAGAGAAGGATGCATAAAATTAAAATCCTAAGCTAAGGGAGGTGATAACACCAAAAAAAGGAGGTGGAGACATTTCAGTGAGTGAAAATGAGAGGAAAATGAAGGTAAGGAAGGGCAAACAAAAGTGCCACAATCCAAAACAACATTCAAATGACCATTTTCATGGAGCACAATAGATTTGACCCCTGCAAGAAGAATAAAGTACGCACAATACACCCACAATTGTAATGAAAGGCAAGAAATGCAATACAACACAAGCTAGGGTAGATATGAGCCACAAAACATGAATTTTATTGCTTGAGGGATGCACAATTCATTACAATGCAAGAAATAAGGAAAGAATCCACTTGTAAAACATCAAATTCTGAGGCCTGCAACTAAATAAATCTTGGAACAATTTTGACAGAGTTCCTTTACTTTTTCCAAAAAATCTATCCTTTACAAAGTGCCTAACACTTAAATTTATAGCTTTCTAGAGATAAGAGAGAGAGAGAGAAGAGAGAGAAGAGAGAGAGTGCACAGACAATGTTTTAATGGATTCAACTACCCATCCTATGCTAAAGGACCAATCTTGTAGAGAAGGAATGGGCAAGCCGACATGCTCCAAAACACGTTATCGGAGATTTGAAATGAAATGTAATGACACCATACTCAATCAATTCCAGTAGTTGAACTGTCCTGTAATTACTCATTAATGACTCAAATTATTTTCTCACCTTTTTCCTATCAAATATTTCCAAAATCATGGATTTTGATGATGCCAAATTAAAGGTCTCGAGGAGAGATTTCCAATGAGACCTAATTTTGTAAGATTTAGAGCTCTGTAGCAAAAGATATGGCCATTTGAAGTTTTGGTATGTCGGGAAGCACATAAATACAACACGTGGTAGCCCTTGATTGGTTTGGGGATCAGCCTCTACCCACGTGTGCACCTATTTTGTCTTTTCCATGTGTCAGTCACCCATTGGATCACAGTATCGAGCTCTTCTTCCCTTTACTTTTCTTTTAATTTCCTCTGGCCTTTATCCTTATGAAAATACGGGCCAATAAGAAACAACCACGTTTCTTTGCAGTGTTAGACCATCCTTAGACCTTGTTAGTCTCCTTAGAATTATGAGCCAATAGAATACTACCACATACCTTTGCAATTCACCCTTTATATAGAAGACTTTGTCAGACTGTGAAATACTAACCAATGAGGACGTTCCACATTGCTTTGCATGTCAGACTTCTCTTGATCTCTATTGATAATTGTGAAGTATCAACCAATGAGGAGGCTCCATGTCCTTCACATGACTTTGAAAGCCTTGACTGAAGTTGTAAATAGCCAATAGGAAAGCTCCATGTACCTTCATGTCAGTCTTTTGATAACTTGACTGACAACTGTGAAACACGAGCCAATAGAAAAGCTCCACGCACTTCACATGTCACTTGTTTGAAAAACTCCTCTAACAATTACAAAGTGTGAACCAATGAAAAAGCTCCATGCACTTCGCAATGTCAGTCTTTCTTGATCACTTATCTTATATTTGATTGACCGTGCCTTTGCATCATCGTAACCTTCAACTTGGGAGGACTTAGAAACTTTTTCTCTTTAAAAAATTGCTGCCACGTGTCCACCTTTGCTTTTATGTTCTTACCCTCGCTGACTTGTTGACTTAGTTGTAGCCCAGACTCGACGAAATATGAATTACAACTAAATCCGTAGACCTTGAATCCCGCTAGGCCCGAAACTTTTGAGGATAGTCAAAATGATGCCATGTGGCCCCTTTAGCCATCGATCTTCTATCGCTTGTCATTGTCTTCACCCACCACACATTGATCTTTGATTGGCAGCGAATTTTCTTTGTTGTGTGGGTTTCCTTGCTTCTCATGGGTTTAAATAAACCCACCTAAGTTTTAGACCGATGCTCCTTTGTTCTGCAGTTTTGAAACATTTAACCGACAATGAATTAAACCTTAGTACCCTGCAGGTTTTCAAATGCCAATGGTCAGTGCTTTTGGGAAGGGGAAATTGACAGTCAAATGGACATCCCAAGCTTGTTAAAATGACTCCATTTTGATTTATCTAATTTTATAGGTGTACAAAATTAGATAACAGTTAAAGATTATCCTAATTGATATTTCCTTATCCAATAAGATATTATAATATAATTTTACTGCCACACTCCTTTTGCAATTTTAAGGTATTTAGTTTTTAAAACTAGGGTTTAAATGTTTTAGTTTTATATTAAAAAA
Organism: Taxus chinensis; assembly: GCA_019776745.2. NCBI lineage: Eukaryota > Viridiplantae > Streptophyta > Pinopsida > Cupressales > Taxaceae > Taxus > Taxus chinensis. The sequence goes on from CM034147.1 coordinate 807,537,471, forward strand.
AAAAATCCTCTCCTTTGGCCCACCTCTTTAACCTACCCCCAATACTTAATTCAAAATATTAATAAATTAAACTCTTTCAAAACTAATGTCTACCAGTATATTGACTTTGATTTTATCAATTTTAATTACCTCGATATGAACTCACGTGCTAGTATATTACCTAGCTAATGAACCCCCCGCGAAAAAAATAGAAAACCATGAAAGTATGGAGAAGAGATAGAACATGAGAAAGGGGAAGGAAATAGATGTAGTTAGATAAATGTGTCATAAGTCGAACAAACACAAGGAACACACGCCAACACAAGCCTATTCTAAACCAATAAGTGATAAACACAAAAATACACTAACACCATATCAAATAACCAATCTAGTACCAAAATTAGGTGTCTACCAACTATTTACATTTTGAGATCACATGAGGAAAAATGTATATGTTCCCTCATAATCTATATTACGACTTGTAAAGGGCACCTTACTCTTGACACATACACTTCTAAGGTTAATATCCTTATATGTTTTTGCACAAACAATTTTATGTGTTATATTGCATATGGTGCATCTAATATATTTCTTTTGAGATGTGAATTATAGATCATTATCCCAAATCTCAAAACAAACATATATGTCATTCATCATATTCATAAACAAACTTCTACGGCATGTGCATTGCAACATAAAGATTTTGGTAACTCATACCCGATTTACTTCTACCGAGGATGTGCTCAAGATATTATTCAACTTTATTTAGGATTGTACTTAGAATATTATTATTTATAGTAATCAAAATTGTAAATTAGATTTTAAAACAACAAGAATAAATTCTCAAGTGAGAGATTATTAAAGTGGGACAACTTTAGCTTTGTTAGGGTTTTTTCTACATGTTTTTTGAAAGTAGAGTTCACACCGAACCAAACTTTATTTGAGCTTTTAGGTATTTCCATCACATCCTTGGGTAATTAACACACCCTTTTAGGGCGGTGGCCCATTTATATAATGGCCTCTCAACCATCTATGGAAACCTCTGTTGCTAATGGTGTTGAAGATGACTCTAAAGTGCGTGCGGAAATTTTCTCCCAAAGTATACGATGAGGTAATGACCCTGAATCCCCTTCTGATGTTGTTACCCATGCAGCTTTGGTCCTTTTAGAATGAGATATTCCAACCCATTTGACAAATTTATTTGTCAAGAACCCGAATGTTTCTTTCACACTTACTCTCATAAGCATATTTGTGTGGACGTTGATCTTGCCAAGGATTTGTGGGACCATATTGACATTCAGGTTGGGTCCCACGTGTTTTAATCAAAAAATTATATACTTCAATCTCCCTAACACCTATTTTAGGTATCAAGCTCCAGACCATCACATCTGTGACCACCCACTTCTTGCATGTGTTAAAACACGCTTACCAACTCCCTCTGCCCCTGAGCCTAAATTTGATTCTACGACTGATGGTTGGACTGTTATTGGTAGTAAAAATTTGTCTGGGTCAAAATTCACTCCAACAGTGACCCTAAATTCTTCGAACCCACAACCAGAAACTACTAATAAACTTGAGATGTAACCAAGTCAAGAAGACCCAATGCAACCTATAGCTCAACCCTCACAAAGTCAATTTGTCTCTTTGCAAGAAAAATAGGGAATTGGGATTGTTGCTTCAATGTCTCTCCCTCAGTGCTACTCTCAGAGTCCACATCACGAGGTGACTTCTAGGGCATGATGTGAAAATGGGGCTAAGCGCCACTCCATTCAGGATGAACAACATAATTCAAACCAGGTCTTTGTGCTTTCTAATAGTTTTAGTTTGATTGACTTGGGGGAAAGATTTCAGGATGGCCAGGGGGAGCTTGACCTCATTGAACTTCTATGAATTTTCTCTCATTAAATGTGCAAGGTCTCATAAAGTCCTCAAGAAAATAATCTATGAAAAAATATTGTCAAATTATTAGTAACATTGATATTCTTTGTTTACAAGAAGTTAATATTATTGGTTTTATGCTTCAAGCCACTTTAATGTGTATTGCTCCTGATTATAAGCATGTATATTCTTCACATATGGAGGGAAAAGGGGGTGTTTCTATCTATGTCTCTCCTAAATTTACTGCTATGATTTCTTCCATGGGTCACGATCCTAATAATTGAGACATGTGGAATATTGTGAAAATTAATGGTTTTTCATTTGGTATTCTCAATCTTTATGCTTCTAATGATGGCATTGAAAGGAAAACGTTATGGCAATGTTTTGGGGGGATAATTTGCCTTTCTCCTATTGGTTGGTATGTGGAGGCGTTAATATGGTTAAACATCCTAAGGATAAATTGGGGAATCTTCCCATGAGGTGGTACATGGGGGGAGCGTGAGGTGTGGTTTATATTTCAAAAGATGTTGGGGTTTTATGACCCCATTTTTCATCGACCGAGTGATTTCCCTTCTCAAAATTGGTTTACTTCATCCAACTTCCGAGAAGGTCCTGATAGGGTCATAAAAAGGCTTCATTGTGTCATGATCTTGCATCAACAAGCTTTTGATTTAGACATCAATGGGCATTCCTTGAACACCGTTTAGTTAGACATTATTTTGTTATTTTGTTTAGTTGTTAGGATTATACCAGTTGTACAGATAAACAAGCATGCAATGAATAATGCGGAAAACATAAAAATAGAAATAAATGCAATAAAATAGAGACAACATATTTAACGTGGTTCACCCAAAATGGGCTACGTCCACCAGAAACAACCAATCCTTTTATTCATTCCAGAAAAACTCTCTCACAGTGCCTCCACTAATACCAATGAGCCTCATACATCATGACCCTTTAAAGATATTAGGGTTTTTTTATCATTTCGGGGAAACATAGAAAACCACCTGTTAGATATGTGACCTAATAAGGAACGATCCAGATTTCACAATGTATAAATACATATAAAATGCAGCTGATGGGGGGTGTTGCCCCCAAACCCCTACCGGGGTGCACAGCCCTCAGACCCCGCAAGGGGGGAGAAGCCCCCCTTACAACCACCGTTGCTATCAGGCTCTATAACCAACAATTTTATTTCAAAATATGTTGGGGTTTTATGACCCCCTTTTTCGTCGGTAGAGTGATTTCCCTTCTCAAAATTGGTTTACTTCATCCAACTTCTGAGAAGGTCCTGATAGGGTCATAAAAAGGCTTCATTGTGTCATGATATTGCGTTAACAAGCTTTTTCTTTAGACATCAATGGGCATTCCCTGAACACTGTTTAGTTGGACATTATTGTGTTAGATCAAAGTCCCATCTCTTTCAAGGTGCAATGGAGTGGGATCTAATTCAATGTGTCTAATAATCAATTCTATATTAATGTCTCCTTGTTGAGTCATACAAGTGTCATCTTTCTCATTTCCCAAGTTTATAATATGGTGTCATGTCCTCCTTATTTTGGTCAGCTAGATCGATTGGTGGAATGTCGTCGTTCAAAGTATTGCCAAGTTTCTCTTCTACTTTAGTAAATAGGTTGCTCGAGTTAAAAAAAGGGTGAATTTTTCTCTTCATCGAGAGATTCAGTGAGTCTCTACTCTTCTTGAATCTCAACCCTTTGACATCCCTACCTAGTTCAATGCAGCTAAAATTTGTCATCATCTTAAGGTTATTGTGAATCACAAGGCCAAAGGTGCCTAGATCCGTGCCAGACTTCATTGGCTTAAAGTGGGAGAAAAAGCTTCCAAAAGCTTCTTCAAATCCCTTCAGTATAAATTATTCAGGGAACAAATTAAGGTTGTTTAGAGGGCTCATGATCATGTCACTAATCTCCTTAATATTGTCAATGCCTTTATGGTTCATTATACTCTGGTTTTTTCAAGCTCAAGAACCCTGCAAGGAAAATCAAATTACCTTGTAACATTATGTGGAGGTAGTTCCTTATAAGTTGTCCTCTCATGATAGAAAATATTGTGATGCTCATCTATCTTTGGATGAGCTATACAATGCTTTAATTTTTCCTGCTAATGATGAATCTCTAGACATTAATGGCTTTCCGTGTGAATTCTACAAGTCAACATAGCATGTGGTTGGTAAGGATCTCTTTCAGGTTTACTGGGAGACCTTGTATAATCATTCTCTTGGCAAATTTATCAATAAGAGCAATATCAATTTTATTCCTAAAGTTGGGAATCTTGAACTCATCACTAGTTGGTGGCATATTACCCTTCTTAATGTTTCCTACAAGATCTTGGCCAACTCCCTTGCTCTCTGTATCACCAACATTCTTCCCATGATTGTTCACTCTAAGAAAATTGGTTTTGTTAAGGGAAGATACATTCTTGACAATATTTTAGCTGCTTGGGAAGGTATGGAGTGGGGATACAACTTCTCTTACAATGAGTTATTTTTCTCAAAATTGATTTTGAGAAGGCTTATGATCGGATTGAATGGCCCTTTATTCTTACTATGCTCAAATCCCTGGGGTTTGGGACCCTTTTTTGTCAACGTTGTTAGAACCTTATTTGTTGAATCTTCTTCTTACCTCACTATCAATGGACATCGATCAAAATCTATCGAGTTACTCATATCTATCATGCAAGGGTGTCCTCTCGCTCCTGCTTGTTTTTTTCTTGCAGTCGATGTCATTGGTTAAATTATTATAAAACGGGGTTGACTGAGGACGCATCCGAGGAATCTTTCTCATTGATTATGCTTCTCAACTTATCAATGAGCATTTTACTGATGACTCTTTCCTTACCTTAGCCAAAAATGAGCAGAACATTAAAGAAGTTTTTTGTGTTTAGACATCTTTTGTAAAGCTTCAGATTCTAGTGTCTAGTTAGCTAAATCTCTTGGCTTTAGGTAGAGTTCTTATCATATGATCGATTAGTTTGTAACTTATCATTAGAAATGGATTAATCGCGGGGAAATATTTAAATTCCTAGGAATACCCTTTTTCTTTGATAGTGGCTCTGCTACTCTCTAGAAATTTTTCATTTTTCATGTGGAGCAAAAGGTTCAACGTTGGATCTCTAAGCCACTTTCTTTAGTGGGTAAATTCCAAGTTTTCACCAAAATTTTAGTTTCCACTCAAGTGTATTACACAACTTTCTAGTGTCCTTCTTGAGCTTCTTTTGGAAATTTGGCCAAACTTATGTGAGATTATATTGGGTCTAATCATTAACAAGGTGGCTTCCATCAGTGTGGCTTGGGATGTTTATACCCTCCCTCGTGACTAGGGTGGTATGGGAGTTATTGATGTCCACAAGCAGAGCATTACTCTTTGTGCTAAATGGGTTATTAGATGTATAAATGGTAACCAAGCTTAGAAAATTCTTTTAAGACATTGTATTTCTTCATGCGCTCCTTATGGTAAAAATTGTTGGAAAAACATTGGGTTACATACCTTGATCATCACCAGAGTACTAGTCAAAATCATTGGTACCTTTGTTGTGAATAGTATCTAGAAAGCATTCGAAGCTATTAAGCCTTTATTTCACTAGATCATGGATGGCTTCCACACCGGAATCTCATTCAATGATCATAACATATGGTGGTATCCCATATTTACCAGTGAAAAATTTCCCTTAGCTGAAGTTTCTAGGTATCAAGGCGCTCTGACTTTCTCTAAAAGGCATCAACACCATATGTGATCTCATCTCTTGGAGATATCGGCTTCCTTGACACGAAATCAAATGAAAATTCAAGTTGGTCGATTCTGACCTTTTGTATGTGCTCAAAATTTAGGATTTGATGCCTGATGTTATGCTTCATAAATTGGGTCTGTAACCTCCTTCAGCCTGGTAGAGGGACTGAAAATGGAATATTGATATTTCCTCATCTTAATTATGATTCTTGCGTGATATATAATCTTTCATCTCCTTTATCTTCGACCATCAACAAGCTTAATTTTTTATGGATCTTGAAACTCCTCTGCTTCCACTTGGCTTTGAAGGCTCAACAAGGATTGTAATCCCCATTTTGAACCCAAGATTGACTTATTTCTTTGGTGTCTTATTTATTAGGGTCTTCCACTGGGAGAGTAATTAAGTTATATTGGCCTCCCCAATCCTAAATGCCCTTGTTGTGATCGACCTAAATATTTCAAACATGTTTTTTGGACTTGTCCTCGAGCCCAATCTTCCTAGAAATGGATATAGTCTCTCTTTATTCCTTTCCACCCCAAATTATTTGATTGGAAAGTTGCCCTTTTTGGTGATATTGTTAATTTTCTTGCTCCTACTGTCTCCATATGGAATTTTTTTCAGGCTAAACATTATCTTTCAGTTGTGAAAAGCTGAGGAACAATTTTATTTTTTAGCAAACTGAGATTACTTTGGAGCTAACCATTAATGAAAAAGTGTTTATCATCTCCTCTGTGACTATACAGATCCATGCCCAACAGCATAAAGTGGCACTAGAATTCATGCACCTGTAACAACTTTTGGATAACCGGGGGACTCCCCCTTACACTTTGAGTCGAGTTCCTCCGTAGGATGCTCATGCCACTATGTCAGCCCCTATGTCACATTGTAGAAGCCACTCTCATAGTCGATGTCCATATCCCCCTCAAGGTCATCCTGCTCAGTCACTTCTAGACCGAGCTAGAGTCCCCCACCTCAAGGAAAGGTTGTGGCCAACTCCTCCAACTAGAACTCTCCTCCCAAGGGAGCCAATTTTGGAGGTTCTCCGCCACCTGGCTAGGGTATTATGGTGCCTATGAGTATTCAAATTCCAGATCATGATAGTTGGACTTTTGATCCTCCATCTAAGAAGCTGGATGTGGAGGGATTCATCCCTCCTAAATATGATCCTCCACCCACCTCCAAGTGCCTTCTACCCCATGTGCTTAAGTTTGCGCCTTTTTAGTTTTGTTTTGCTTCGGTTGCCTTAATGACATGCCTTTATTGCCTTTTAGGTGTTTCTATTTTTTTGACCATGAGTTGTCTAGTCGCCACGCTCTTGTAACACTTTTGTATTTTAATATAATTAATTGTTCCAATAGTAAATTATATTTTATTAGTTGTTAAATTACATAATTTGAGGATGTTTGTGTACTTGTCTAATATTGCTCTGAATTAGACATTATTGACATGATTTCAACTTCTAACTGTTCCAACACAATTCAAGCCTCTCTCCTCAGCCACTTGACTTGTTCCTTTATCTCTCTTCTCTCCTTCCTCCATCTTTGAGCATTGTGTATTGAGTGTGTTTAGTTAAAATGTCATTCACACTCTTGATCCCCTTTATGTGGCCCCTTTGTGGCTAATGTGCATGCATCCCCTTTGTCATATCATTTTCACTTTTTTATTGATGATGGTTTGGGTGAGATTATAGTCCTAATTTGAATTCAACTTGTTGAAAAATATATAAGCATTACAGTTCATAGAAAAGGACACTAAGCATTATCTAGAGATTCCACATGATATTACTGTCATGACCTAGGAGTTTTATGCCACCAAAATTGTTTTCAATTACGTAATTTATTTTTTTTGATGTCATTTACTGCTTAAGGACATGATAAGTAGATAGTTCTTCAAATCCAACTAACCTACAACACATGGCCTTTGTAGACACAAAATCACACACTTGGGTACATTTCTAGGTCCTAAAAACATACTTTCATTCATATGATTCCTAAGTGATAAAACTAGTAACTAACAAACTATTTTTGGCCTCTTTGCTTTGTTTCTTGTCTTCTTTCTGGTCTTACACACCCTACAGCCCATTCTAATACTTTAATTTTTTATCTTTCATGACTTTGGACACCAACGCCCAAGCCACGATGCCAACGCCCAGGTGCCCTCATCCCCTTGGGTGCCCCTAACCTCTTTCTATCTTCCTCATTCACTCTTTTGGGCCTCTTTTATCTTTTGGGCATCTTATTTTCTTATGGGTCACCTTTCTAGTTGTCAATTACAAAATTCAACCAAGGGAATCATATAAATACAAAGATATGTGACCAAAATAAAGGACCAAGCTCTAAGCATCTATTATCATCACCTAAGCTTGCATCCAAAGGCATATAAGAGCATCAAGGCATCCATCTAACATCCATTCAAGGGACAAGGGACTACATTTTTTGCATACACTGCATAGGAAGGGGAAGTTCATTATTCCATCCACACATCTATTTACATTGATACATCTAGATATCACCTGCTATCAAGTGCACTTGCACAAGGGACTTCCTAGGGCATAGATTCTTTCACACATGCACAAGAACTACATGGAGTATGAGATGTAGTGCAACACTTAGTCATAAGTTCACTTAGTCAGGTGACCTTTCGGGGTTAGTCTGAATCCCCATATTGCATATTTCTATTTTTGGATTTGATGTGGTATTGTGGGTTTTGTAGGTGAAACATCTATTTTTTAGGTTACATGCACCTTGGTGATCATAGGGTTCGACATACAGGCGACCAACAATGACTATCAAAGAAACTTGTGCAACGTGATAAAAAATCAGGTTCTAACCACCTACATAGTCACGGGTGCCCAATAGCAGACTCTGGAGCCCAAACATCCCCTGACCTAGTCTAACACCCTAGTATGGCCTTATCTGATAGTTCTAGAATTTACAGTGCATAAGTGATGATACATCTTCCCTTCCTGTTCATCAATTTTCAGTCCAGAATCAGTTCTAGGAAAAACATAAATCAGATAATTCCTTTCCTCTCTCTTGCACTTAGGGTTTCATATTTATTAGCTTATTGTTTGTGTCAAATAGTGTATTTAATAGTTATATTTATTTATCATACCAGTTACTCTACAATTAGGGTTTGTCAAAAATTATATTTTTGTTAAATCATTTGGTGAACCCAACTGACTGAAACCCTACCTTTGAGAATGCATCGTAAGATTTCTCCTTATTTTGAATTCATGGATCAATATTCTTATCCTTATTTCACCCCAACTAAGGTTTCCAACATGGTTACTACCAGTACTGATTTTATGCAAGTTCGTACTCAACATCCTCCTAGTATCTTCATTACTCCTATGGTTGATCCAACCATCAATGTAGTCACCACTCACTGCACTCATCCTCCTACATGGATCAACCCATTTTTGTTCCACCACCTATCACTTCTACAAATCCTACCACCACCTCTAAGGGTTATGACATCATAGAGAAGCTTAAGAATACACTAGAAAAAACTCTCTATATGATTTATTGTGTAGTGCACCTAATTTTCATCATACATTAGAGGCCACCCTTTGCTCTATCCACATTGAAAGCAATAATTATCTTGTGGCCTTCACACATATTATTCGGTATCTCAAAATCTACCACATGCTATATCATTTAGTTATGAGGATATACCACCATCTATTGTTGACAATCCATTTCTCACCTTTACTTATCACACTACCATTGACACCATTTATATCAAGCATGTACTCATTGACAATGGATCTTTTATAAATTTATGTGCTCACTCCCTTCTCAAGAAAATTGGCATTAATGATAATCTAATTACTAAAAATTCTACTCTCATTCATGGCTATGATTCCACTACTCACACATGTCTTGGTACTATCAATTTACCTATACAAGTTGGGCCTAAGATTATTCCTATGGTATTCTTCATTATTGATGCATCATTTTAGTTTAATCTCTTGTTGGGTAGACCATGGATTCACTAATGCACATTGTCCCTTATATAGTTCATCGATGCATTAAATTCTTACATGATGGCTATGAACATACCATTTCTGTTGACCCAGATCCATTCAAGTTTTTCCACATAGACCTTGTTACTGTTATTCTTATTCCTCCATCGTAGCCTATTCCATATAACAATATTGGTACTTATGATGTTGGACAATCTAGTGCTCCACATCCTTCTTCCACTCTACAAGCATACCATCCATTCCCACTCATACTACTGATATCATTCACACAAACCTTGTCTACTCCCATAAGTTACCACTATTTTGCACCTGTCAAGAATTCTCTCACTCCTACATCTGGCTCCTCTCCTACTAATATCCTTGATATTGCTATTCAACATGAAATTCTAGTACTGATGATTCTGATGATGAGGTTGATTCCGTAGAACTTAAGGATGATACATTAGGAAATCTTAACTTTCACTCCTTTAGAGATAATTGAGTCCTACTTCAATGATACTTTTGTTGTCTATTGGACTGGTGAATATCAATTCAAGAAACCCCCTCCTTCTACTAATCTATGATACTTTTTCAAGGGTATATCCATACATTAGATGTCATATCACCTACCTCATCTCACTCTTCCTCGACACTACCTCCTTTCACATGCACTCTTTTCATACATAACTCTTATTGGCCTCATATTCCATTCAATCCCACTTGCTCTGACACTATTTGCACACATGATGGCTTAGCCTGCTTGGATTCACACTTGATGATCTCCACCCACCATGCCTCATTCTCCTCACCTTTATCATGGATGTGTCTTTGTTACTGTTCTTATGGCCTTCAGGTCTTCCATTTATCAGTCTTCCTTGCATGTACTCCTCATTCCTCTCCACTTACACTTGGGCAGTCTTGGCTTGATTACATTGGTGGAACTTTGGATCCTAATCATACTAGTATCACATTTCCATGAATTTTGGTTACATTTCTATTTGCAATGATTCATTTCTTGGCTATACTCAAAATTTCACTCGATGGTATGCACATAGGTTGTCCACAACCACCTTTCATTGATGAATAATATGTTATGGGCATGTACAATTTACGTGCAATGGATCTTTATATGATCAACCCCACACTATTACTTACCAAGTATCTGATCCAGGTCTAATTGGCTATGATCTTGACAATGATGATCTTCTAGATGATGTTACTTGATTCTTATACACATCATACACTTGGGGGGCATCATGCTTACTTTCCCCCCTCCTAGCATCATTAACTATCTATCATTTCTACTATTATGCTTCATGCTTCATATTTCCTATTTTCTAAGCAATCTTACACAACTTGATACACTTTGTATATCATTACCCTATCTATAACACTCCTAAGGTTCACACTTGACTGTTGAGGGCATACTACATCCATGAACCTCACACACTACACATTTCACACTTTATTTCACGATACATATTTCTAGCATTCCATTCTCACACATCATACCACCCTATGACACACTCTAGTTCCACGGTTCATACTCGACTGCTGAGGGTCTAAATTTGAAATGAACCTCACCTCTTCTACACTTCATGGTTTTGCTTCATGATCTATCTTTCTAAACATCATTTTCAAACCATTTCCGATGACACACTCTTGTTCTATGGTTCATTCTTGATTGTTGAGGGGTATTTTATAAATGAACCTCATCTCATACTCATCCACATCTACTGGGGGGCATGCTGATCCTATCACATTCACATTGCATACCATTCCATCTCACTCATACACATTGCATACTGCATATCTTGGTTGCACTTATTCTTGCTTTCTTATACTTACATGTACACTTTTTTTCCCATGCTAGACAGATACTTAGTATGTCAATATATTTTCTATATACACATGCACGTTCACTTGGTCTTTAGTTGTGAATGTAAACTTTCTACAGATATTTACATGCAGCAATGATGCTTAGCATTGTACCTCTTACCAGTCCCACTGAGGCTCCTGGGGGCATCTACATTTACTACTCTTACACATTACAGGTGCTATTATTTCATTATATACTACTTCTACTTCTTACTAGCACATATACTTTTCCATTGATACATACACGTCTTGACATACTTTTTATCTTTCTAACATGCTAATGGGTGCTTCATGTGCAACATTTTCTTTTCATGACTATATGCCACCATGGTTGTCTTTACACTTTGCTTGACATTTTTTCCATTATATGCTATTGTTTCCATCTATGCCCTTTGTCTTGTATGCACATTATATGATTTTGGCCACTTCAACCCTGATTTTCTTGCAACATTGTGAGTGATGTCCCATGTCTGAAACCCATTTTTGCAGTCTATCTTGTCTTCTTACTTAATTTTATTCATTGTATTACACTTGCATACTAGATTTGATTGCACTAACATATTATCTAGCCTTCTTGTTTGCATGTGCCTTGGTTTCTACCATGAACATTCCCTCCCCCTGCAGGGATATAGTTTTAGATCAACATCAAGTCCTCTCTTTGGGATGCCATTCTCCTATGACATCACATGCACCCCAAATGAGGGGGGCATACATTGGGTGAATCAGTCACCCCATACAACAACTCAGAGCTACTACACAATATAGTTCAACACATGAATAAAACATGCTACAGTTACAGAAATGACCCAGAATCTGACTTGGGTCCTCAGTTCAACATAGAACTAGTGCCTAGATTCAAACACTAGAATCTGGGTGACTCCTGACCTCTCCTAGGTGCCTATGTCCTAGGGGTAGATATAATTACTTTCTCATATCAACACAGTTCATAATAGTTTACAAATCAGTTTTCATAGTATACAAGCACAATCCTCCAACAATCAGAATGCATTCTATCTCCATTTCAATAGGAAAAAATATTAAACTAATATGGTACAACTCAAACAAAATAGGATCACACCATTTTCAGTGGTGTATAATTGGGAAGCAGTCATGGAAGGAGAGTAACACTAGACCTCTCTCCCCAACACTCTTATGTCATGGCATGAGATTTCCCAAAAAACTTGTACTTGGCGTGAGATCACCCAAAAAACTTGTTCTTGGCATGAGATCACCCAAAAAACTCATCTCTTGGCATGAGATTGCCAAAAAAACTCACTCTACACAACATTTTTAGGACATATTTCTATCCTTTTACACTCATGTTCATCAGGTGCACACTTTCCTTTTACTACTTTTACACACTTTTACATACTTTTACATAGTTTTCATAATACATGACTTTGACTACTCTTTCACTCTTCTTTTACAAGGTCCTTCCTTAATACACAACAAGAAGTATCCCTACATCAAGCACAAATAATAGGTATAACATGGTACAACACAATATACTTCACCCCTAGGGTCAATTCCTCTTTCTTAGTTTCCATGCTTCATTTTTATCACTTCACACTTTCACTTGTCTCTTCGGCATGCTATCGCCATCACACTCTACATGGTTATCAGGTATGCATCTCTTATCTACTTTATGTTATTGAGTATTCACTCAACAACATAAAGTGGGGGAAAATGTAGACACAAAATCATGCACTTGGGTACATTTCTAGGTCCTAAAAGCATACTTGCATTCATATGATTCCTAAATGAGAAAACTAGTAATTGACAACTATCTTTGGCCTATTTGTCTATGTTTCTTATTTTATTTTTGGTCTTACACACCCTACATCCCAGTCAGATACTTTACTTGTTTATCTTTTATGACTTTGGACACCAGTGCCCAGCTAGGATGCCAATGCCCAGGTTCCCTCATCCTCTTTGGGTGCCCTTGACCCTTTTCTATCTTACTCTTATTTTGGGTCTCTTTTATCTTTTGGGCATCTTATTTTCTTATGGGTCAGCCTTCTAGTTGTCAATTATGAAATTAAACCAAGGGAGTCATATAAATACAAAGCTATGTGACCAAAATAAAGGACCAAGCTCTAAGCATCTATTATCATCACCTAAGCTTGCATCCAAAGGCATCTAAGAGAATCAAAGACATCCATCTAGCATCCATTCAAGGGACAAGGGACTACATTTTTTGCATACACTGCATATGAAGGGAAGTTCATTATTCCATCCACACATCTATCTACATTGATACATCTAGCTATCGCTATCAAGTGCACTTGCACAAGGGCATCCTAGGGCAAGATTCTTTCACACAATCACAAGAACTACATGGAGTCTAAGATGTAGTGCAGTGCTTGGTCGTAAGTTCACTCAGTCAGGTAACCATTACATCTTTCATTTTTGGATTTGATGTGGTATTATGGGTTTTACAAGTGAAGATTTGTTTTTCAGGTTATAGGTATACTTAATGATTATATTGTGATATATAGGTGACTAAAAAATAATATCAAATAGATTTCGACCATTTCCACAGTCACAGGTACCTAGTAGTAGAATCTAGCACCCAGGTGTCCCTGACCTAGTCTAGGCACCCTGGTCCATCCTTATTTGAAAATTACATAATTTTATTTGAGCATCGACGACACTTTTTTCTTCTTGTTCATCAATTTTCTAGTCTAGATCAGTCTCAGGAGAAGCAAAAATCAGCTAAGTCCATTCCTCTCTCTTTTGCACTTAGGGTTTCATATTTTATTAGCTTATTTATATTCTAACATTTATTTATCATATGTGACTTTGCAATTAGGGTTTATCATATAAACTTTTTTTTGTTAAATCAGCCTTAACAATTCATTGATTTCCTTAAGATTATATATTATTGCCATTTTAGGGCAAGACATAGAAGAAATCTATTTTGTAGATTATAGGTGATGTAGTGCAAAAATTGAAGCGAAGAAATATGAAATGAATATCATGTGAGCACGATTGTCAACTTATTTCCCACCTATCTATCATTTGCTAAGAGTGCCACCTTCATCTTCATTTTATTAGGCGAGTTCTTTATCACTTCTAGACATGCATTTCTAAGAATAAATTCTCACGACTGTCAATAAATCTCACGATAAGATGCATCTTTAAACCTTAGCATGAACACTTTTTCTCTATTTTTTTAAAAGTGAAGGATAAACATCCTAATCCTTCATGGCAACAATTTAAGTACACATATTAACCACCATTCTTGAACGTAGTGCCTTCTTTTCTCTCGAATGTTAGGAGATTTGGATCTTCCATCCCCTGATAGGCTTTCCTCTTCTCTTCTCCTCAGTTGTCCTTCCCCCTTCTTCCTCTCACTTGTTTTTCCACCTCCATTTTGGCCACCTCTTCCAGCTTTTGTATTTCATTTTTTCTCAAAAAACTCTTTAGTTTTCCCGCCTTGTATTAGTGCTCGTTGTTTTCTATAGTCCCTTTGACATACTTTTGTGGTAATTTGTTGGACATTAATATATTTATCTTATCTTATCTTCATCTCTAATTTTGAAATTAATTATAATTCACCAGTAGGCATTCACTATGAAGAGAGCCCTGCTGGAAAACGTCAAATTACGGCAGGCTCTTTTCAGATGATGAAATCTCGACGACACATGTTTTCTATGTGTTATTTGTGTGTTTTCTATTTTCTATGTTCTCATAAACCTGACCTACAAACAATAAGCAGTTTTCCATTGGGAAATATAGACAAGAAGGAAAACACTTTTAACGGATGCAATCCATCCATCCGAGGGGCAATTAAAAATCTAAAACAAAAAGTATGGAAATCCTATTTCAGTTACTCCATTGATGTTAAAACGATTATGACTCCATTAATACACCTACCTTTCCCTATAAATAAAATCTTCGCTACCCTCCTCTAGCATCAAACAAACACCCGAACCTTAAAAACCTTCTTGTGGGAGATTGTTGTATCATATTTGTTGTTTTTTTTCTTTTGAGTTGTCTAAAAACCTTTGCCTGTACTTTATACAATGATTTGCTGTGTATATTTGTTATTTGGGAGATTTATTTTCTGATTGGCGGTTTTTCGGGCTCAGAAAAACCATACAAAATGCCCTGGGACCACCACATTTTTTGGTGCAGGAAGAATGTGCAGTCATGGATGCAATGATCAAAAGAAATGCCAAAAAATGGGTTTGTTGAAATGACCTTGGGAATTTTCAGGAAAATGCAATCGAAAGGTGTAAAGCCAGAGGCCACAATCTTTTCTAGCATCTTTAATAGATTTAAAATAGGGCATTTTTGTCCTCTACTAGATTTAACACAGGGAATTTTCATCCTCTACTTGTGTTGTTAACTGCATAGTATCCATTTCTGCCACTTCTTCAAGTATTAGTGGCATTCCATACTATTTTCTAAGAGCCGAAAAAAAATCCACAAGAAACTATATTTGGAGTATGATTTTGTGCATCTCATGCAATCATTATAGTTAGTGAGACCAAATTTATTGTGGGAATGTTGTCAAACAGTTGACATGCGTCTTGTATGATTTCACATTTTGCAAAGACACCTACAATTACAAAAAATATATATGGATACAACAATTAATTCCAAATTTAACCCCTTTTTAACATTTTCTGAGTTGAAATTTAGCTAGGCATACTAAGCATTTATCTGCACAGGCACTCAAATATGTAGCTAGCAATTACCTTCAATTTTTCTCTCCTATTTCTTCTCATTGCCCGAGCTACAAATATATCTACAAAGGCACCCAATTTTTTATTTAGCAAGTACCCTCAAATATTATCCAATTTATTCATGATTTCCGTGCTAAATTAATTATCTGCACACACACACACACCCAATTATGGATACAATAATAAATCCTAAGTTTTACCCTCTTTTTAAATTTATTTATACATACTATAAATTCATCTGCTTTACGTATTTTGCACTGGAGGAAGCAAGGAACAACAATGGGATTGACATTTTTTTTACTTATTTCCTAACCAGGCCACTCCATCTTCCTCTTTATTCTATGTGAGGAACATATCATCATCATAGATTATATGCCATCCTCAAACTATGCTGACATGGAACTTATAACAAGTTCACATTTTTCTATGGAAATGAACTGATAGGTCTATTGCTAGACTTGTTAATTTTAGCAAGTATCCATATTAACTGTAAAACATGGGTTGGATGGGTGTTCGTAAACAAACATAACTCTAATTTTTTAGGTGGCCACCCACTGGCATTTGAATTACTTATTTCTTATTACTATGGAAATATATGGTATATCAGAATTGTAGCTAATAGAAGAATATGAGGCATGACAGAAAAATGAAAAAAAATGACCTCTACACCAATAATCATAGCTATTTTCATATTCATGCACTACACTGATTGATATGCACAAGAAAAATTTCTTAGGAAAACACATTTCAGAGAATTAAAACCTTCACTCCACCACATGTTTCCTCATACTCACAACCTGTGCCAAAATGGGCATATCATGAACTATTTGACAAAATTTCTGAAACTGATTCAGTTTCACTGATTGCAATGATTGCAAGATATGCACAAATTGGGTGTGTTGTAAAGGCCTTAGCACCTTTCCAAAAAATGCAATTGGAAGGTGTATAGGTGGACTCCACAACCTTTTTCAGCATCCTCCCAACTTCTTCTAGAATGAGAGATTTAGAACATGGCATGTGAACTATTTGATGAAATGATTCGTTTAGATGTGGTTCTTCTCAGAAAGTAAAAGCCAAATATTACACACAATAGAGATGTATATGTGAAATGTGGAATCATTATAAGAAAATAGCCTTAGGATTATTTACAACAAATCTTCTTTTTGAAATAGATCCTAAAAATGTAAAAATTCATGCTCTTTCTATTAAACATGTGTGTGGAAGGAGGCAAGTGGTGTGGGGTTGAAACGGTAAGGAGATTGATGAAAAATAGAGGAATTGAAAAGGTTCTTGGGTGTAGTTAGATTGGAAGTCATAAAATGGTACATACTTTTTTTGTAGATGACAAATAACACCCACATACATAGGATATCTATTCAAAGTTGGATAAATTGTCTTCAGAGATGGGAAGGCATCCCTTTTTTCCTTGGAAATCTCTCTAATTTATCTAAGCTATTGTTGTATTCTAATAAGCTTTCTAGAAACATTCCCAAATAAATTGGGCTTCTGAAGAAGTTAGAAGTTTTGAGGGCAGGGGATAACATGCTATATGGCACCATTTTGGAGGAGATTTCCAAATGCATAGAGATTTGAACACCAAGGTTTGCTTCCTATGCTCTAAATGGATCTGTAACCCAAAAAATTGGGAAGATTTTACACTTGAGAATATTGAATTTGCAGAAGAATTTTTTTAGCGGCTTCATACTTGCCAAGCTAGGAAATTGCAAGCCAATTCTAAAATCTACAACAACTGGATCCATTTGAAAGTGCCCTTAATGGATCAATTCCTAGCAATCTAGATATTCTTAGGAATATGTATGATCTTCCTTTGTATAAAAGATAAACATGAAACATCCTTGCTGTGGATAGGAAATATTAGTATACTCGATTTTTTTTCCCATCATTTCAAACAAAGACATGGTTCTTGCCAAGATGATTGGTGATGTATTCGGTAAAGCCCTGTTTTATGATTCCATGGAGTTGTTGTGACATTGAATTATTTTCAGGAAACATGCACATATCTCGAATGAAAAGATGGGAGGGGGGTGGAGGAATGTGAGTGAAGTTCTTCCAATCAATCAAATGCATGGAGATGATGGATAGAAGATCTCCTCATAGTTTTTTACTCCAAAATTTGTCATTTGTTACAGAGACCAAATTATGTATGTAAATTAATATACGAATATGCAGGTTTGCCTCATTTATGGTTAGTAATTTCTAATTTTGTTTTACATCATATATTTGTGAATCACATCATATATGTGGTAATTACCACACTACACTCAAGTTGTTCTTCAAGATTTTTATAAGGGAAATTATGTTTCTCTTCAATATTGTTGCAAGAGAAATTCAACATTGTTGCAAGAGAGATTGTTTTGAGATAAATGGGACAACAAATACAATCGATAAGTGTAAAGTTAGATTTCATAACCTTTTCCAATACCCTCCCAACGTTTTCCAAATGGGAGTTTAAGAATATGTCATGGACATATGTCAAAGTATAATGGATAGCTATTTTTTGTTAGATTTAGTTTTAAGTGCCCTTGTAGGCATGTAGGCATCTGGGAAACCATATACAAGACACCTGAACTATTGGGGTAAAAATAGCTTTTCAGTGTGTATTTAAAATGTGGTGGCGTAGACAATGGATACAAAGTGTTTGAAAGAATGCATGAACAAGATGTTGTTTCTATGTTTGCAATATTTACAAGGTGTTATTGGAATGGACATGGATCTCAATCCCAACTGATTTTTTCACGTATGCAACGAGTAGGGGTAAAATATGATAAGTACATCTATTAAAGTGTGTTAGATTTTTGTAATGGTTTAAAAGGATACAATTAGGAAATAAGGCCTATTTTTACATTATCAAAAGTGAATTTAATGAAATGGTAGAACCCAATGTGGTAACATGGAATGCAATGCTTATAGGGTATGCCAGTGGTGGGGTATTATTACGAGGCACTAAAATGTTTTCTCTCGATGCTAAAGTTAGGAACAAATCTGAATACCTTTAGCTTCACTAGTGTTTAAAAGGTATGCATAGACCTAGCTATTGTACATCATAGTAGATAATTCCATTCTCAAGCCATCAAAAGAAGATTTCACTTGGCTACCTCCATAGGCTTAAAACCAAGGGGCATAAATTTAGAGGCACACCTTCTATGGAGGGCATCCATCCAGGGATAATATGAAGTGTTTTACAGTAGATGTTATAGTTTTATTACATTGTTCGCTCCTCTACTTCACACTTACTAAAAATAATTTAAGCTAGCATACATTTCACCACAAATTACAACTCCAACAAAACTAACATTGTTATCCTCTCTGGCATAGTTTGCAACTCATGTGCAATCGCTAGTTAAACTTTATTTATGTATTGCACATGTTTATCTAGGCTAATTAAAAGCAATCGAGTATTTGATTGTAATCCATTCTAAGATCGTTTTGTTAAGGCAAGAGCCCCTTTTATTATTTCAGAAAAATGCTCCATTTTCAACAGTGCCGAATACATAATAAACCGTCTTACGCATTAAACTCATATCACCGAGGATTTCACGATTTCTGAATGATATCAAGTTTTTTTTTCGCGCGCAGATCTTTATTTGCCTGAATAATTGTCGATATTCGTCTAAGTCGGTGGATTTTTGGTAAGTAAAACGTTAATTTGATTAAATTTTACTTGAAGGAAAACAAAGAATGCACTGTATCATGATTTTCTCAATGTTAAGATGCAGTCTCCAAAATTTCCGTGTTAAATGCTGCCCTATACTGACAAATAGAAAAAAATCGTGTTTTCCAAAAGTCATACATTTTTCTAATATTTTAAGTATTTTGTGTAGGTATACTGTGGAAAGGATCACAAAGATTATTACCCTATGGTTTTAAGGTTTGTCTTTCTCTCTACTGTTCCGTTGCGTTGAATTTTGTAGACTTGAACTGTTTTGTATGTGTATGCTTAAATCTACATAAACTGAACACAAAAGATTTTTCACAATCTCCTCAATCTAGGTTTTCAATTTGTAAATTGGTAGCACTGTCCGCAATTATGCACTATTAAGCTTGAGTAATTGTTTGTGACATGGGGTTTGTCAAATTTTATCCTGTATTTGCACCTAGTCTTTTTAGCTTTTGCCGACTTCAACATGGAAAGGATGTGCAGTGGGGCTTGAACTTGGGTGAACATTATAGTAGCAAAGAAAACCTTTGACTTGGAAAAAACCCTCAATTTTTTATATTTTGTTAGGCACTCTATTGATTGAGAGCCTTTAGACACTCTGCCAACAAAGGGCATTTATGCTCTCAACCATGTTTCAAAAACTTGTACTTGGCAATTATTCAGCAGCTGAAAAATTTGACTCGGATTCGGGACTAGTCAAATTTATCATTACTTGAAAACTATATTTCATGAAATAAACTTAAAATAACATGTAAAACACTGATAAATAATGTGAGAAACAAGTGTAGAGAATGCATAAATATACTTTTCTACTAATTTTCAACCAAAAATTCGTACAATGCTTAGTATTAGACCAAAGAAGGGTACTGGCATATGGCAAAAATCACCTTAGCAAATAAAAAACAGCAGAAAATTGTGACTTTATGCAAAAAATTGCTCTTTTTTTCCCATGGGAGGTTCTATTTTGCTTGTGCCTGAGTAACAGGCTTGGATTCATGAATAATTGTGAGTAAATGATTCATTAGTCGCAAGGCTGAGCCTGTTCCTTGGCATGCGAGTAGATGCACTATTACTTGGGCAGGGAAAAATTACAGGTTCCCAAGTACTCGCGAGTTTTAGAACATAACTCTCAACCAAACGGGAGAGGGAAGACCTCGACCTAAAGTTCAAGTGTCTACATCCCAAATAAGTTAAAAGACTATTTTTTTGGAGCAAGTTGGTCATGATTGACTGACCCACTCTCTCTATATCCTTAATTGACCGAAACCAAAAATTCTATATAAATGTAATTTTACATGCTTTGGGTCCTGGGATATTTACTTGATTTTTTTGGTATGTTGTTCTCATTTTTTCCCAATTCTTATGCTCCAACACATTCCACAATTTTTTTGAATTTCTTGATTTTATTCATATGATTGCGGCTACTATGTTTAACCTCATAAAGATGTCAAATTTATTTCTTAAGCCCCAACCTAGCCAACAGACCAATTTGGGATACGATATCTCCTTGTGTTAAGGATTTTTTTTACCTTATCATGTATATATTATTTGAAGCAATGATACGAGGAGATGAGTTTTCGGCATGGTTACCAAGTTCGGCTGGATCTGAATGAATCTAGTTCAATCAGATTTTTTTAGCTTCTTGAATTAATCTGATTCAACTTGGTAGTATTTTATAATTTTAAAAACAAAAACACAAAAAAAACCTTAAAAAATAGTGTAGAAAATAAAACGAGCAGGGTAGAGAAGTAGTTCAGTCAATTGTGGCTATTATTTAGTCAACTGCAACACATATTCAGTCATTTGTCTGTTGAGTTGAGGATTTGCAGTTGCGGCACATAATCAAACTCTCCTCAGTTGAAGCATTTAATCGTGGTTCATTCTTGGCAGTTGCAGTCGAGTCATAGTTCCTCGATCTTCGAATGCTCAAGAGATAGCAGCAGTGTAAGGGGCTCAGGAGATGGATGATAAGTGCATCTTCTATGTATTAATTTTAATTTAGGTATAATTTTATAGTTTTTAGGTTAGGCTTCATTTTATAAGATATAGTTATTGTTTTTATTTTAATTTATAAATTGTTTAATTATAGTATAGTTTAAATTCTACCGTTAGCTTTTATAGTATTTACGTATCGTTTTTTAATAGTTTATATAGCTTTATTGATTTTTTTATTGGTAAACAAGGGTTGAACGGTCCCTTTCTCTATGTATCGCTTTTTAATTACCGGAGCGACAACTGGGGGCCCCAGATCCCAAAGACCACACAACCTTGACAAATCGTTGTAGTCCACAGACTGCAAACAACGCCAACCTTCGAGCATTACCACAATCGAAATTGCCTCCATGATGGGACCCACCCACACGTTCATAGGATCCATCGTTAAATACTCACGGCCACAACCAGCCTCAAATGCCTCAGTGTGAATCAAACCTTGGTAGGCTTGGAAACATCCAAATGACCCAACCAACTCACCCCACTTCATTGGTGATAATTTTATTGATTTTAATTTTAATTTGTTTTACAATTAACTTTAATTTTAATTTTAAAACTAATAAACTAAAAAAAAATCAAATTCATAAAATTACATTGTGTAATTTATTTTTTATGAATTTGATTTTTTTATAGTTTATTAATAAAAGTAAAATTAATTCTAAAATATAATAATAAACTATTAAAAATTAATTGTATCAATTGTAAAATATAATTAATAACTTATTAAAAATAAATTTAAATTAATACAATTATTATATTATAGTTTATTAATTATATTTTATAAGATTTTATTTAGTTAAATGAATAGTTGGATTTTTTTAGTTTAAAACCTTATATTTTTAATTTTTATATATTTTAATTATAAATTACAAACAAAATTTATATAATAAAATTTATGATTTGGTTTTTTATGGGTATATTTTAAAATATATTTTTAAAAATTGTTATAGGGCAACTTATTAGCATGGTGTCCACTGGAGATGAAATACATTCTCCAATGAAATGCCAATCCTAGACATATGAAATGCACTCTTTGTGGTTCAAATCTCATGGTGACTATAACGAGTGTTTGTTACTATTAACTTCTATATATACACTCACCGAATTGGACTTTACTGAACTTTTTCAGAGATTTTGGATTTGTGGATTTTTTAACATTCCCAATGGATCTTGATTTTTGAACTTGGTAATTATGGTTTTCAAGGACCGGTATTGAGTCGTTTCCCAACACATGGAGACTTCGTTTTGAGTCTCTTGACTTGAGCTGCAATATCATTTAAAAAATGGAAAAAAATGATTAAAAATAGGCCAAAGTGGCTCTTATCACTACTACCTAGGCCTAATTGACTAACCACCAATCCGGGCGCTAGTGTCCACTTAGATGCTCAGGTTCTAACTTTTTCTGGGTCGGAAAGTCTTCGCTCTAATATTCGCTGTCTCTCTGACTTCGTTGTTAGGGTTCTGATCACATCTGTAACCTACAAAATAGATGACTAGTTGCACATGCCCACAAACCACATCAAATCTAATAAAAAAGATGTAGAATGGGGAGTTAGACTGACCTTGGTGGTCACTCGGAGAGTGAACTTACGATCGAGTGGTGCACTACATCTCAGATTCCATGTAGTTCTTTGTGTATGTGTGTATCCGTGTTTTGTGCCCTAGGTTGCCCTTGTGCAAGTTGCACGATGATATTGGGGTAAATCTAGATTGCCCCAAATATGCAGAATGTGTGATGGAATAGAATGAACTCCCCTCCTATGCAGTGTATGCAGACCAATGCAACCCTTGTCCCTTGTATGAATGTGCTAGATGTATACTTTGTAGTGCTCTTGTGCCTTTGTGCCTTTGTGCAAGCTTAGGTGGTGATAGATAATGCTTATAGTGTTTGGCCCCTTATATAGAAGAAGTAACTAAGTATATATATGATTCCCTTGTTTGAATTTTGTAATTGACAACTGAAAGGCCGACCCAAAGTGTTAAAAGGTTACCAAACAGCGAGAAGGACCCAAAAGAGTAAGAAGAAAGAGAGGGACATGAGTGCCTAGGAGGGACAAGAGCGCCTGGGAGCTTCTATCCTAACTGGGCACTAGCGTCCGAAGCCATCAAAAGGTAAATCAGTCAAATGCCGACAGAACTATAAGATGTGTAAAGCCAGTAAAGTGTAAGAGATAAAGCAACCAAAAGGCCAAAAGGAGTTGTCAACCACTAGTTTTCTCGCTTAGGAATCATGTATACATTAGTATGCTTTAGGACCTAAAAATGTACCCAAGTGTATAGATTTTGTGTCTACATTTGCCCCCACTTTATGCTGTTGAGTGAATACTCGATAACATAAAGTAGATTTGGTGTCACCCAAATTTCACCTGAAATCTGTGACTACCCTATCCGAAAATTTTTCGTACTTTTAAAATAATGGGTCGTTTTGTATTTTTATTGCCTGAAAGTTCTTGTATTACGTCAAGATAATCCCAAAGAGCCATATTAGTCTTTTTTGCCAAATACCCAGATGCCCAAAGTTGTTATATTCTGTCGTCGGGATTTGTCTGCGGAAAATTTGTATTTAATTATTTTGAGCCCCGTATGAGGCTATTTGCGCTTCGTTTTAACTCTATTATGAGCGAATATGTCATCATTCCCATGTGCCAGAAGGGTTTTAACTTGGAATAAGTTTTGGGCTTTAATTTTAACTTTTGGCAATTTTTCGTGTTTTTGTGGTGTCCCGTTTCGTTTTCTGTGAAATTTCTCTAGAACAATTCCTTTACCGGGTAAGCCCGATTTTTGGCCTGGAGCAGCTGGAAAACATATACGCACATTATGCCCGGAGGAAGTCCCCATCGGAGGTTTGGATCACTGGGAAAAAGCGAAGTCGTGCACAGAAAAGCCCCTGCGGGGATGGGTGCATTTTTGGAAAACAAAGGATTTAAGCTGCAATAGGAAAAATAGAAGCCGCAGGCATGATGGGAATTTTATACCTGCCTAGCAGGGTACTTTTTCCCATGTTATAAAATTCACTTAAGCTGCAGTGGGAAAAATAGAAGCAGCAGGCAGGTGGGATTCTATTGCCTGCCTTGCAGGGTACTTTTTCCCGTGATAGAAAATTCACTTAAGTTGCAGTGGGAAAAATAGAAGCAACAGGCAGGTGGGAATTTTATACTTGCTTAGTAGGGTACTTTTTCCCGTGATATAAAATTCACTTAAGTTGCAGTGGGAAAGTTAGAGTCTGCAGGCAGACGGGAATTTATTGCCTACCTTGCAGGGTAAAAATTCCCATGGTGAAATAAAAGAAAAGTGACTTAAGTGAAATCATGAGATTTTATTGCCTGCCTTGCAAGGTAAATAATCCTATCGTCAAAGTCAAATTACTTAAGTGGATCATGGGATTTCCGGGGCTGCCTTGCAGGGTAAAAAATCCCATTGTCAGAAATTCTTAAAAATAGAATTCTATTATGCAAAAAAGTGCGACCCACCTTGGGTGAATAATAATGCATTAAATAAATATTTGTTAATATTTATTCACCCAATTTTGGCACCCAGGCTTGTGGAAAAGTCAACAAAAGCAAAGGGGAATAAATCAATTGGAAATAGAATTCCAAAATTAAATAAATTTAATTTATTTAATGCAGCCCCTTTTGAGAAGGAATTAATACTTTTTAAAGTATTAAATGATTATATTAATTCTTATTTTCAGTGGCTATGGTCAAAGCACACTGTGAAACTTAAGTGAAGTGAAGTGTGGATGATTAAATTGAATTAATTTAATTGATTGGATGGCTGTCCTTAAACATGCTATATTTAAAAGAGAAGAGCTTGATTTTTAATTAATTAATTGCCTTTAATTGTTAGGGCAATTATTAATTATAGAATTGTGAGGGTTATATAAGCATGGGCAGCCATATGGGTGAATTATTTAATTCACAGGTAAAGAATTGCAGCCAAAAGGAAAAGTGCGCCCCCATTTGAAGAAGGATTTTGCTCAGGCAAGGTGGAAACAAGGCTAAAAGCTTTCAAATTTGGCGCATGCTTTGAAGAAGGTTGATCTATGTCTGCATAATTGTTTGCACAGGTGTTACAGGAGCTCAGGTGCTTTACAAAGGAAAAGGAGCTTTTATCAATGTCCAATACATTGCATATATCCTCCGAATCTGAAGAATTGTCCAGATCTGCACCAGTATTGAAGAATTCCAGTCAAATAAGAAGAAAAAGACATATTCAGACAAAGATAGACAAAGCTATGGCGAAGAAAGATGAAAAAGAAAGCACAATGGAGTCATGCATCACTTCTAAATTTACAGATACTGGAGACATATGTCTAGGCTCGAAACCTCTTGCTGAATTGATAGACAAATCCAAAGCAGGAAACTTCACTCATGGGTGCAGATTAAAAGCAGTGGAATTATTCAAGCTGCAGCTTTTCCATCCATAGCCCAGTTGCCGGAGTTTGTTATACAGGTGCAGATCCATATCCAGATGCAAATGCTGATGCAAATCCATATGCAGATCCAGATCCAGATCTCATAGTTGCAAAAGCTTCTGGCACAAAGGTTTCATCCTCTTGTTTCGAATGCAGCCCATGAAGAAGACAGTGCGTGGAAAATTCCTTCCAAGATTTTGTGCATGTGCTCTCATCTTCCAGTTGAAGCCTTCATTGAATTTTCATTCACCCTGAGTGCTTTCCAGAATTTTTAATTGCTCATATGCAATTAAAAATAAGGATGATGAGTTATCTACGGCCAACCTTGCACTGATGCATGTACAACAGAAGAACTGCAAAAGCTTCAAGGATAAAAGAGAAGACAATGCGAAGGCAAAATTCCAACTTGCTTCCAATTCCAACTGCTTGCAATTCCAGCTTGTTTCCAGATCTAGCCGCTTCAAGATCCAACTAATTCCAACTTGTTTCCAGATCTAGTTTGAATCAACGGCATGCAGACATGAAAAAAGACAAAGTTAGCTTTCCTCTTCCTTCTTCTTTCCTCCGACAAAGTTAGCTTTCCTCTTCCTTCTTCTTTCCTTCGACAAAGTAATTGAGTGATCAATTAAATTATACAACTTAAAGTGATTGGTTTAAAAATCATTACTTGAAGAAGTCAACTACTTGGAGATAGGTGGCAGGCGTGCAAAATAGAAAGTTCTATTTTCAGTTGCAAATCATACATGTCATGCAAAGAGGAATTCCAGGAGGGAGATTGTCAGTTGTTTCTTCTCCGACTTCCACATGTGCCAGTTCAACTAAAGTTTCCAACTTGTAATTGCCCCTCTACATTCTATAAGTAGAGAAAGAACCTTCGGGTTAATCGATCAGAATTTGTAAGCAACAATATTGTGTTCTAGACTTTGTGCTGAACCCCTGAGAGCAACTTGGAGCAAAGGAATACAAAGTAGCAGGTTTCCGGAGAACTTTGTGTCACGGTGTACTTTGTTTCTTGCTTTTAATCTTAGATATCTTGATAAACTTTGTGTTATTTTAGATCTGGATCTAGGGCTCCTCCTTCTCTCACTATTCCAGAGAGTGTTGACACTTCCCACATCTCATCAGATATTGAGCAGTCTCCTATTCAGTCCTATACATTCATCACACCCACCTCTTTTCCACCTTCAGTGTGTGAGGCCCATTTCACTCCTCTACCTTCATTGGATGACTTATACCTGTCTGACATCGCTCTTCTATTTGTTGAGCCCCCCTCATTGGGACAAGTATACTACCTGACCTTAGTCGTCTTTTCGCAGAGTACACTTGTGATGCTCTTCAGGTTCCGCATCCATCTACAGGTATTTCAGAGGAGTTCATCATCTCCGTTGTTGGGAGTATTATTTTTCCACATCATTTCTCGTTTCTAGCTTACCACCATCATCCTAAGTTACGATGAATGGGGGGGTAGCCATGGTAAAGTATGTAGTTTTAGAACATCATGAAGTGTGAGTCATCTAGGAAAAGGAGTGTAGACCCCAGGGGTCCAATTATATGTCATAGTAGTATGTCATGTTGAGAGTTCTGTGCTTGTTGATGTGAGTTGCTTCTTGTTACTTGTAAGGATGGACCTGTAAAAGAAGAGAAAAAGAATTAGTCAAAGTCCATGTATATGAAAAATCAAAGTAATATATGTATAAGTAAGTAAAAAGTGTGTAAAATTAGTAGATAAGGAAAGAGTGCACCTGATGTATGAGAGAGTATAGGATAGAAAGTTGTCATGTTTGCTTTGGAGATGTTGTGGATTTGAGCATCCTGCTACTAAGGGTGAGGTTT
This sequence comes from Taxus chinensis, assembly GCA_019776745.2. Taxonomy (NCBI): domain Eukaryota; kingdom Viridiplantae; phylum Streptophyta; class Pinopsida; order Cupressales; family Taxaceae; genus Taxus; species Taxus chinensis. Next base: position 807,565,532 of record CM034147.1, read on the forward strand.
TTAGTGGCAATTTCACACCAAGAGCGAGTTTTTTGGGCGATCTCATGCCATGAGTTTTTTGGGCGATTCTTTGCCAAGGGTGAGTTTTTTGGGTGATCTCATGCCAAGGATGATGTTTTTGGGTGATCTCATGCCAAGAGAAGAGTGTTGAGGAGAGAGGTCTATTTTTCTCTCCTTCCATGATGCTTCTCAAATGATAAGTGCCATTGTAGATTGGACACGTCTTGATTTGTAACCGAATTATAATTGAATTGTAACTGAATTGACGAATGATTGAATTAACTATAATTGAAGCCAAGTGTATGATATTGTAGATCTGTACTGTAAACTTCTGGAAACTGTGCTGAACTAAGAAACTATCTATTTTTTCCCCTAGGACACAAGCACCCAGGTGGGACACAAGCGCCACATCGTTTATGTCTACTACTGGGCACTAGTGTCTGCTCTGTGTTTGTGATCCAAGTCTATGATTCTGGACCACTCAGTAACTGTGTGACTTTTTTCCAATTCTGTATTGTGTTGTTTTGTTCTAGAGCTTTGTGCTGTTGGAAGGGTGATTTGTTCACCCAATAGTTTCCCCCTTCATTTGGGGTGCATGTGACGAATGTAGGAGGAGGTGACCCAAATGAGAGGACCTAAAACTGATATGCATATCATAGATTGGATACCTGCAGGGGGTAGGGGATGTGCATGGTAGAAACCAAGGCACATGCAAACAATATAGGCTAGAAACAAATGTTAGTGTAAAATAGATAGCATGCAATAAAATACAATGTAGCAAGCAAATATGAAGATAAGAGGTACCACAAAAAATGGGTTGCATACATGGGACATCGCTCACAATGTCACAAGACAATCGGGGCCAAAGCGGTCATAAGAAAACAATGATCAAGCAAGACATAGGGCATACCCACAAACAATAGCAAACAATAACAAACAAGAAGTGATAGATAACCATGGTTGTATAAAATCCTGCAAGGACAAATGCTACACATGAAGCACCCATTAACATGTTAGAAAGATAAATAGTATGTCAAAGCATATATAGATAAATCGAAAAGTAAGTGATAGTGACAAGAAGTAGTAAATATTGTAACAATAGGACATGTGATGTGGAGTATGAGAGTAACAAAGGTAGATGCCCCTAGGAGCCTCAGTGGGACTGGTAAAGAATTAGTGTCGAGCATCATGCATCATGTGTAAGAATATGTAAAAGTCTTGCATTCACCTCAAGATACCATGTGAACGCATGGTGTATAGAAAAAGATAATGACATACTAAGTATCTAACTAGCATAGGAAATAAAGTGTAACATGTAAGTAGTATAAGCTAACAAGAGTAAAGACAACCAAGATGTGATAGTGTGCTACAATAAGCAAGATGTGCAAAGTGAGTGGATGTGCGTGACATGAGGCTCATTAAGGAATTGCACCCTCAATAATCAAGTGCTAGAGATTGAGGGAGGTAAGGTTATGATGGATTGTTGAATGAGATTTTCAAGGATTACTGCATAATTTACCCTAAGGTCAGTGGAATTGGTGTTTATTTCAATGTGGATGTTGAGGTTCTGTTTAGGAATTGTACGAGAATCTCCCTCAACAGTCAAGTATGAATGTTTTTATCATTTTCGTAGAAACAAGAGTGTGTCATCATGGAAGGGAAAAAATAGAGTTTTAGAGTATGTAGTATCAACATTGTATTTCCTTAATATAGATAGGAAGAAGTAATGGTATAAGAATTTTCCCAAGTGAGGAGGGGGGGAAGTTTGATGCCCCCCAAGTGTGTATATCAGTAAGCTACTATTTTTCCTTCAAATAGATGTGATCATTGTGAGCAAGAATAGCCAAAGTATGTATAGTGAACGAAAAGATGTATACCATATATATAAAGTAGTATGTGTATCATGAATAGAAGGATCCATAAGTAAGCATGAGGAGAAAATCATGTATGGAGTGGAATAGGAGTGGAAAGGGAATAACATAAGCATAGATAGATGTAGCAAGGTGTGATCATAGTGTAGATAAGAGAAAGTGTTGCTAGAAAGATTGGCTTGAAGTGCAAAGAAATAAGTAAGGTATAGGTGTGTATGTGAGTAGTATGGATAGGAAACTGCTACTTAGAACGTGTGACTATGGGGGGAAGTTTGATGCCCCCAAGTGTGCGAGTGATGGAGATCTATCTGATGATGGGAGAGAGACCATGACATGGTGGCAGATGTGAGCAATGTGTTAGGAGGATCAAATTCGCCAAAGTAAGTTGTAACATTGAGAACATATGGGAAACAATTTTTGTGATGGTAAGGGGGGAAATGGTCATAAGTCCCCATGTATTCTAATAGAGCATCATCAGTAAGGAATGTATCCAATTCAGGCCAAGTGGGAGAAGTGGGATCACCAATAAGCTTAGGGTATAGTAGAGGAAGCTTATGAGTATGTGAAGTAGTGTAAACCTTGGTAAGAATATGTGGCAGGAATAAAAGGAGCAGGTGGAGGGAGATATCTGATGCCAAGTTTGGTGGATTGCATGGGAATGGAAAGAGGCTCTGTGACTCCCTTTCCATATTTTCCTAATCTGGTGCCAGTGAAACAGTAATGAAGCATATACTGATACCCAGGACCATACTTTGTGAAATTAGGAGGATATGTAGCAGAAGTAGGGGCTTTAGGTGAATGATCAATAGTGTTGTAAAAGGAAAATGGGGAGGGATTTGCTAAGGCCTCATAGACCACACCTGGTATAGGAATTTAAGATGCACATGAAGGGTTGAAGGGACTGCATACATGACATGGATCCAAGGCCATCTGAGAAGAATATTATAATTAATATTATTAGGCATTACATGACATGGGATGGGAAAAGTGCATGACCCAACAATAATGGGAAGTGTGATTGTACCTAAGACCTTTTGAGGAATATTATCAAAGCCGTGAATATAAATAGATGAGGGAGTTAGGAGGCTTCAGAAAGGCCAATTTACTGAAGGAATGATAGATTACAAATGTTAAGATCGGATCCATTATCAACTAAAGTTTCGTGTAACCCCTATATTATGGATGCAAACTTGAATATAAAGGGGTGTATCATTATCTAAAACAAATTGAGAAGACATTTCAGCAGATGTAAAGGTAATATGCAAGACTAAGATCTAGTGTTCGAATAAGGATCTGAGTGGTCGATCACGAGTTGGGGTTCACCAAATGATTTAATATAATTTGAATTAAATCTTATTTCAGAGTAACTACTATAAAAAATGATATTCAGGTAATTACAGTACAGTAATGTGCAAGCAATAAGCATTCAACAATGTAAAACCCTAAGCAAATGAAGGGAAGAAAGATGACTTAGCTGATTTTGTGTAATCTGGGAGTGATCGGGACTATGTATCTACTGGAACAGGCTAGGAACAATGTCATAATGGCTCGATGAATATTCAGAAGTACATAAATGTGCAGGACAGAAGTGCCCGTAGGAGGATAGGAGCGTCCTAGGCGCTAGTGACTGATCTAGGTGCTATTGTCTGCTTAGATGCTCAGGTTCTAATTTTTTCTGGGTCTAAAAGTCTTTGCTCCAATATTTGATTTTGTTGCTCGACTTTTCTATTAGGGTTCCAATTGCACATGTAACCTGCAAAATAGATGACTAAATGCACATGCCCACAAACCACATCAAATCTAATAAAAAATATGTAGAATGTGGATTCAGACTGACCCCAATGGTCACCTGAAGAGTGAACTTACGACCGAGCTGCACTACATCTCAGACTCCATGTAGTTCTTTGTGTGTGTGTGTCAGTAATGTGCCCTAGGTTTCCCTTGTGTAAGTTGCATCGATGATAGCGGGCTAGATCTAGATTGTCCCGAGTATGCAAAATGTGTGTGATGGAATAGAATGAACTCCCCTCCTATGCAGTGTATGCAGACCAATGTAACCCTTGTCCCTTGTATGAATGTGCTAGATGTATGCTTTGTAGTGCTCTTGTGCCTTTTGTGCAAGCTTAGGTGATGATAGATAATGCTTATAGTGCTTGACCCCTTATTTGAGAGAAGTAACTAAGTATATATATGATTCCCTTGTTTGAATTTCATAATTGACAACTGAAAGGCTTGACCCAAAGTTTTAAAAGGTGACCAAGAAGCGAAAAGGACCCAAAAGAGTAAGAAGAAGATAAAGAGGGACAAGAGCACCCAGGAGGGACAGGAGCGCCTGGGACACTTTTCTCTAACTGGGCGCTAGTGTTTGAAGCCATCAAAAGGTAAATAAGTCAAGTGTCGACATAAGTTGTAAGATGTGTAAAGCCAGTAAAGTGCAATAGATAAAGCAATCAAAAGGCCAAAAGGAGTTGTCAACCACTCTCAATCTAGTTAGTTACAAAATGAAGTTGATCTATTTTGTATAAGATATTTTGAAATCTGTTGTGTTATGTCCAAACTTGTATGGAATGGTTATATCAACTCTTATCCTTTCCATTTGTAGAGAAAATATGCATCCACAACATTTTAGGGGTCTGTAATAATGGTTTTTCCAATATACATGATTTTTTTGCATAGGTGTAAGTAAATACATGCTCTACATATAATGGTTCTGCATTTAATTAGCTTCTGATTGAATTGTTTAAAACATCTTTTCTATTTCTGCATACAAGTCTATGCTGTACTCTACATAAAATGGTTCACTATTCAGTTAACTGCTGATTGCATTTGTAAGACAATTTTCCTATTTTTTGTTTCTCTTCCCTCTTGGAATATTATACTGTATATATTAATAGCATGTTATCATTTGCTTGAAAAGAAATTTCATTTAAGTTGTAAAGGAATTGTTTTTCAAACCATATTCATTCCAATTCCCAAGTCTCACAATTTGTTCATTAGGCAGAGGCATAGGTTTAAAATTTATCCCCATTACCATTACGAACAGTGACATTATCCGACCCGAGAAAGACAATTCCGTAAAGATTACGGACAACTACTAGCCACTAGGATGTTATCTGTGCCTCAGAAAATAGGAATAGAAAATGCATTTTGTATGATTCCACTTTAACACTTTATGACCAGTAAACTGACTACTAAGGGGGGCTGCTTCCATCTCAAAGATGCTGCAAACAGGAAGCATTCAAGAAGGCCATCAGGCTATAAAGATGAAACTCCAAATCTACGTGACATCTATGAGACTATGACAAAACAAAAAAAATAGCAACTGCTATAATTTGCAGCCTTTTGGGGAGAATTGAGATCCTGCTACCCAGTTTTCTTCTAGAATTCCAGTTTAAGCCAATAGAGGTCATATCTTTAATTGGAAAATCCTCTTGAATTGCTTCCAGCTCATTTATCAGGTTCAAAATGTGAGGATTGAACCATTCACTTGATGTAATAAGAGGAGGAGAGTGGTGGTTAATTTGATGTTGATTTTGATCTTGATCTGGTTTTGGGGATAGACGGAGTGCCAACATGAATGACATTCTGAATTTGCATCCTTAGAAAGAAAAAGTCTTCCAATTTTTTGCTGAAATTTCTGGTTATCTTTGAGCAACGTCTTATGAAACTCACTTTTTCCCTTCAATGGAATTATAGAGAAGTCCTGATCCAAAATAGGATCTTGAATATGCCCGATTCATGTAATTCTCTCTTGTAGCACTTGTAGAAGACGGATCTTGTAAAAACACACATTAGATTAGATGGCTTCCAAGGATTTTACTGTGTATGGACTTTATCAAATGTATGTTTTGATGACATATCTGGGTTCCTCTTGAAAAAATACGTAATTTCATAAAAAAGATACATGATTTCAAGTTCATATGCAAAAGTTATGGCCTCTGGAAGTTACAGGGTTTTTTAAGGATATAGAACCTCCCCGATGGGTTTTTATCTCTCAGTGGCAGTTTTGCATCTCAGTGGTGGTTTTGACCGGTGGTTTCATGGCCACCACCTGCAAACAATGGTGGTTTTGTCCTGGATCAACAGGAAACACCTAGAACATAGTGGTTGCGTGACGACTTTCATAACAGTTTTTCATGTCAGGGGCATCTTTGTAGGTCTGATGGATGTCGGCAATCATCAAGAATGTAAGAGGAGTTATGGAATTTGATTTCCCGTTGTTGTTTATAAGCAAGTTGGAGTCTTTGTCCATGGGTAGCCAATGATTTCCTAGCAGTGAGAGGATGTTTCTTGAGGCTGTTGTTAGATGATGTTTGGAAGGTGTTAAGCATGTTTTGCGCAAGCTTTGGAGAGAGAGAATGAAGCTCTGTGCCATAAAGGCCATTAATGGCAGTATCTTGTACATGTTTGTGAATTACATATTTAATGGGGAGTGCAATTGCCTCACTCACTGGAGTTTTTCCCTTCTTGGGTTTCTCTTGGATAAAATATGTTGTTCACTTGTCATTTTCCTTGTTGCTTATCGTGTATGTTTTAATTATGCTGCACGTTCATTTCAGCACTCCATAACTCAGTTTTGCATGCAAATGAGTCATTTGTCAGTTTCTTTGTAAGCTGGGAATCATTGGGGTTCGTGTTGGTGAAATCTAGTATGGAATATCCATGATCAAGTGCCTCTTGTGGCCTCCTTTAAGTGGGCTCACAGTATCACTGAAAGAGTGAAAAGATAATGTCACTCCCTCGTTACACCTTAAAAGTTATAAGATAAAAACCCAATGTTATTAGTGATTCATTTTATGGCTGCCTTGGGAAGTCTTTGGCACCTTGGGGTACAACACCATCAATCACATAAACATCCAAATTGTCTCCCTCATTGAAGTCTTTGGCACCTTGGGGTGCAACACCATCAATCACATAAACATCCAAATCGTCTGCCTCAATGAATAAATGTGCCAACATGTGAGCGTTCAACCATTCACTTCATGTAATAGGAGGATGAGAGGGGTGGTTAATTTGATTTTGATTTTGATTTGGGTTGGGGATGGATGACAGTGCCAAAGTGAATGGCATTCCAAATTGGCATCCTTAGCAGGCAAAAGTCTTCCATTTTCTTTTGCTGAATTTTTTGGTTATCCTGAACAACTTCTCCTAAAACTCACTTTTTCCCATAAAGAATTATAAAGAAGTGCCTCCAGTGATTCCCTTAAAGTTGGCTCCTAGAATCGCTGCAAGAGTGAAAAGATTCTATCACTCCCTCGTCACACCTTTAAAGTTACAAGATAAAAACTCAAAATGTTATTAACGATTCATTTTTATGGCTGCCTTGGGAAGTCTTTGGCACCTTGGGGTACAACACTATCAATCACATAAACATCCAAATCATCTCCTTCAACAAAGAATTGTGCCAAATTTGTTGAGGTTGTCAGATGCCCAACTGCCCAAACCTACCTACATAGTAACCCCCTCACACCATTAATACCCTACTTGCCAAATAAAATGCACTAACGGACCTTAGCAAATAGTGATTATACTTTTTTTACCATTCCTCCCTCTCATAAGTATTTGTTTTTGTAGACTTGTAGGACAACCCTAAGTTTAAATAGCTAGTCTTTTCTCAAAAAATTGGTTAAAAGATTTGGAACTTAATCTATGTAGCATACGTGCAAATGGAAGAGGTACAACTACACAACGTGTATGATTGATGGGGGCACACCTGGACACTTAAAATATGGATTGCCCCTGCAAATCCAAAATAATAATGGAGGAAGACTTACCCATAGATGTGAAATATCACATATAGTTATATTGATATGCAAAGTGAATTGATTACATAGAGAGAGAAAATCCCTTTTTTATAAGGAAGTGACTAACGTCCCACACCCTAAACTATAGTGGTATTCACCCATAGTTTCACAAAACAAGTGGTATCGACCTACTATCACTAACCAGAATATTTTCAGAGGTTGCTTGTGGAGCAAACTGTTAGCCAAAACCTAACATGTCAAGTTACATTGAACTTAAATAGCATGTGGAAGCAACTAATTCAAATACAGAACTACATAAAATATGAGTTTCTTATCAAAACAACTCATTTGCATTACATCATAAACTATGTTCTATCTAGCTACATAATATGCCCTTCTTTTGGGAAGCTTTGTCCTCAAAGCTTGAGGACGAAATCAAAGCTCTCCATTTTCCTTCTTCTATTGGAGATTATCCCTTGCGGTTGCGGGAATGGATAAATGCTTTATAGCGGTCTATCTTGATGAATCAGATGAATTTGCTGCGCTCTGATGTAGATACTCAAGGAGTCATGGATCTATTTGGTGATGGAGGTATTATTGTATCAAGTTATGTACCTGATCCAAGTGAGAGAACACCAAACAAATAATGACTATCTAATAACATTTCCAAGGAAGAAGACTCATGCTGAACACTATCCTCCATTACATGCACATGACTAACCATAATCATCTTTAGCTTATGCATTTTCATCTTTCAAAGATTCGCGAAAAGTAAAACGGAATTCACTTAATGAAAATTGAGAGATCTTCTTGGTCTTGAGAATATCCCCATTACTTGAAGAGTAATAATTGAGAGGAGGAGAATTATCAAATGTAGGTGCAACATAATTTTCTTCATTATAGAGAGATGTTCTATAAAAACATATTATCAAATAAGTTATCCTTATTAACCAGATAATTTTTTCATACCACTTTTTATAAGTATTTCAAATCCAGTCACGCTGCTATTGCTATTTCATCTTCTAATGTCACATCTAAATGATTAGTAAATTTATCAAAGGTACAATCAAAATCATTTAAAATTTCTTTCAACAGTTCCTAGGCTTTTTTCAATGCAACTTGTTCCCTTTTTTCCAGTACTTTTTCAGGCTATGGTTTTTGAGGTTAAAAATAAATGTCATATTTCATAGCCATTTTCTCTCTCAATACTCAATAAAAATTAACAAAATACCAGTCATTTTAATATTTGACAAGTCTACCTTCTAATTTAATAAACGACGCCTCAATTAGACACATAACCTAAAAGATATGGTCATACGAAGTCATGATATCAGAAATAGATGTCTTTTCAGGACAATTCAAAAATAGAAACTTGTGATCGATATATCTTCATCAATTTGACTTTTGTACTTTTTGGAAATGCTTTCTAGTCTGCTTTCCAACAAAAAAAAGTTCTTAATCAATCTTACACTTGATGAAAACATTATGGCCTTGGCAGTATATAACTTTGTTTCGTCCCTATAAATCTTAAACCGGCTCTGATATCACCTATAGCGTACCTACAAATAAAAGAGTCACAACTACACACAAATAAGATCAATAGGGGTACCTGCACATGCAAAACATGGACTGCACATACTAATCCTAAATAATAATGGAGGAATACTTCTCCAAAGATGTGAAATACCACATATAGCTATATTAATATGTGCAATGGATTGATGACATAGACAGAACAAACCCCTTATTAATAACAAAGTAACTTCCCACACCTTAAAACGATAGGGGTATTCCACCTATAGTTTCACAAAAAGAATGGTATCCACCTACTATCTATGTTGCATGAAAACGGAAACGGAAACGAATACGAAGCGCGGAAATGACAATTTTAAAAAAACCTTAGATACGAAATGTTACCGGAAACATCTGTACAATATATATATATATATATATATATATGCATAATACTCATTTTATAATTGTAGACCATAAGAGATCATTGATAAAGCACTCAAAATATTTTATATTCATTGAAATTTGAACTTCTAAAGAGTCATGACTCATCATTCAACATGGTAACAATTTCAATGATTCACATATACATGATAATGATCTAGATTCTAGAATATATCATCCAGATTTTCCTCATCATCTCCATGATCACAACTGGCAGCTCCACTCCCACTAGCTCCACTTTTCATCCCTTGTGCAATGGATCCCGATTCTTCTTCATCAATACCAAGTAGTGAAAGTTGGCTAATAGTAGCCGCAAAAGCATCAAAGTCACTACTCTCAAGATTAATATCCCAAAGTTTGTTGGGACCTTTATGATAGCCTTCAGTCTTGTGTGTGAGGATACGCAAATTGGAGTGTACATACACTAAATCCTCAGCCTTCTTGGATCCTAACTTGTTCCGTTTGGCTGAGTGGATGAAGCTACATGTACTCCAATTCTGCTCTGCTGAAGAATTGTTAGCCACCTGTCACAAAAATGAAAAAAGAAGTTAGAAATTTTCAATTAGAAATAAAATTAATTTACTAAGAAGTAAGAACTTCGAACATACAATTTTACTTTTAATTAATTAATAATAAACAAACTTTTGATTTCATTTTAATATTTTATGCCTGTGAGAGGACTTTAATGGCAACAAGTCGTATGTACTTGGCATCATGGCCATGTACATACCAGCACATGAATGGGGTCAGCTTGTACTTGTCAACTGCTGCATCCATTTCACCCATGCTACCATTAGATGAAGAGACAAAGAGCGCCATTTCATAACGGACCATACTAGCTATATCTGGATCAGGAAAAATCCTCTGGAATGCTACCTTAGCTCCAATTGCAACTTCATGGTCATCATATGGTTTTTGCCTATCAGGTAGCAAAATTATTTCAGTGCTATAAAATTTGGGATTCAGGGCATAGGCTGGGAGATGCAATGGGGTTGTCATTTTATTCCACCTTCTCATGATCACGCTCTTAATTTCAGTGTAGAAGGTTTCTGCAGGATCTTGCTCTTTTTGTTGTATGATGTCTCTATTTTTTTCAAGCATAGAGTCAATGCCATCATAGATCTCCCCTATGTAAGCGTCATTTGTGTCTGTATATATAATCATAAATAAAATAGGCTCAGTAAAACTAAGCAAGTATGCAACCTTTGCCCACCAACTATAATCAAGTATAATTGATTTTACTTTGATGGCTCTTTCTGTGTTTGTTTGCCTCCACACAGACCAAACATCACCAATCACCATAAGCCTTGAGGCTTGTTCTACCTTCACAAGTCGTCTTAAGATGAGTGTGTGAAAGACAAATCTTGTTTCAGCAACCTATTAAAATAAATTAAAACAAGTCAATAAAATATAAAATTAAATTTAAAATAAATTCAATTGATAATTTCATATTTCATAGAAAGCAAATAATTATTAAAAATTAAAAATTAGGAAATTGTTTCGTTACCATCAACAACTCCAACGTTGAGAACTTCCTAAAGATAGCCTGAGACATATGATGATTTGTGACAAACATTTGAATCTCATTTGCCTCTGTATAATTTTCTTCGATCCATGGAATTTTGCCAATCTTTTCCAACATCAAATTCAAAGAGTGTACTGAACAAGGTATCCAAAAAATGTGCTCATATCTCCCCTAAACAATCATCCATGTTGCTTTACAATTTTTGGCATTGTCTTTGATGACTTGGACAACGTTTTGAGGGCCCACTGACTCAATAGCCTCAATCAAAATATTAGCAATAAATTGAGCATCTTTCACTTCACCCTCACAATCAACAACCCTTAAGAACATTGCCCCTTTAAGGCACATTGCAACAATGTTGATTAGGGGTCTATTTCGGGCATCTTTCCATCCATCTGAAATGATAAATACCCTCGAGTCCTTCAATGAATCCCTAATTGGCTGCAAAGAAGTATGTACATGGGCCACTTCTTTTGCCAACGATAATGTTCTCACCTTCTGATAACCAGGGCTTATATACCTTTGTGGTCCATCATTAATTCCTCTCACCATTTGTTGCCAATAAGGGTGACCACAACACATTGAAAGGCAACCCACATGCATAAACGCAGTCGAGCAACCAACTCATCAACAACATCCCTTTTCTCATTTGCAAATGCTTGCTCTAATGGGCCTTTGGTACTTCTCTTTCGTGATAAACACTCTCCCTTTGATGGAGTTTCAATTGCAACTTGGATAAATGGATGGTTTGATGGGGTGGGTGGTTTTACAGAACCCCTATTTTGCAAAGGAGCGGTTTTAAATCTAGCTTTTGAAGTTGCCAAATCAACATCCTCTTGCTCTGTCATATATGCCAATATATGTTTCCCTTCAACCTTGGCACATTTTCTAACCCCCGTTCCCCCTTTCCCCATTAAATGAGCTTTGAGGCAGGTGTAAGAAGATTTGAATTGTATATTGCAATGATTGCATACCCAAACTTGAGAGCCACTGCCAACAAGGTTCTCCACAATTTGCACATGTCTCCAAAGAGAGCTCTAGGATCCACACCCCCACTTTGACTTGCTTCCCCTTCCCCATGCCCTCCCACAGAAGCTCAACTGGATGTCATTTATGTTTTATCTCTTAAGAGTCAAAGAATCAAACTTACATTGAATTTTTTAAAAACATAAAGTTAGATAACAATAAATTAATATTATTAAATAGAAGTTAGAACTACACCCTACATATCCTATTCTGCTTTTGATCACCAAGTTTACTGTATAGTCCCTATTTTGTTTTTGATCACCAAGTTCACCGTATAGGTGTGAGGTGAGAGCATACAAGAGTTCGGATTTTTTTTAATTTAATAAATACAAAAAGAACTCTTAAAATAGCTAAAAAAACCTACGCATCCTATTCTGCTTTTGATCACTAAGTTCATCGTATAGGCGCGAGGTGAGAACATACACAAAGTTCGGATTTTTTTTTAATTTAATAAATACAAAAAGAACTCTTAAAATAGCTAAAAAAAAACCTATGCATCATATTCTGTTTTTGATCACCAAGGTCACTGTATAGGTGTGAGGTGAGAGCACATACAGAGTTTGGATGATATTTATAATTTAAAAAAAACAATAGTAGCCCATCCCGCATAGTAGCCTAGTTGGTTATGGTACCAGGAGCTAGCCGGTAGAACCATTCTCCAACCAAGTCATGCAAAGTTTCTATGAAGAGTTTGACAGATATATCTTCATGTTCGACTGCAAGCACTCCACAGGATATGAAAAACGCAGCCAAGTGGTCATCCGGATTCTGCTTGCCATCTCCAAAGAATTTTGGAAAATTCTTTGTCATCCCTTTAGGTAGATCATGCATAGGAGGAGTTAGGTTCAAAGGTCCAAAGGCTGCACCCCATGAAACAGGTGCCTGCAGGGGGCAAGTGGCTAATTCTGCATCATGAAAGGAGCACGTCTTCTCCGAGAGTAGACTTAATGAATAATTCTAGCTGTCGAAATATGCTGAAGATGATCCAGATCTGGATGTTTGCACTCTTCTTCCTGGTGAAAGATTGGATCTGCGGCTTCTAACTTGAGAAAGCTCTGCTCTGCTAATTTGTGTTCTCTAGCGGAGTCGCCAAAAACTGTTGGCTAAATTTTCTGCATTGTTGAAAACCTAGGCAATCATGAGATAAATCTCCCTCATTTACCGGTGAGGCTCCCGTGTCAGATTTGTCAATAAAAATATGTTAGTATCTATATGGGGGTTTTACTTTAACTATTCAGCTCATGAACCATAGCCGTATAGCTCTGCAGCAAGTAAGGCAACTGTTTAAGAAAGGAAATATTTATAGAAGAAAGAAATAATAACACACAGGGAAGAAATAGGGAAGATGTGCAACCCAATCAGTAGATAACAGAGTTGATTGCAAGCACAGAAGAAACCAATAGATATCAACACACAAAATTATAAGCAAAGGCAACTTCAGATCTAGATCTAAAATAACACAGTTTATAAGTAGATCTGAGATTAAAAACTAGAAACACAATGCACTGTGACACAAAGTTCTCCGGAAATCTGCTCCTTAATATTCCTTTGCTTCAAGTGGCTATCAGGGGGTTTCAGTACAAAGTCTGGAACACAAGAATGCTGCTTACAAATTCTGATCCCTTTACCGAAGGTTCTTCCTCTACTTATAGAATGTAGAGGGGCAATTACAAGTCAGAAGCTTTTAGTGAACTGACACATGTGGAAGTCGAAAAGGAAACAACTGGCAATCTCCCTCCTGGAATTCCTTTTTGCATGACATGCATGATTTGCAACTGAAAATAGAACCTTCTATTTTTGCACGTCTGCCACCTATCTCCAAGTAGTTGACTTTTTCAAGTAATGGCTTTTAAACCAATCACTTAAGTTTTATAATTTAATTGATCGTTTAATTACTTTGTCGGAGAAAATAAGAGAAAGAAGAAGAAAGATGAAAGCTGCAGTCTTGTCCTTTTTCATATTTTGCATGCAGCTGATTCTTCTGCCTTTAATTCTCACCAAACTGGATCTGGAAGTAGCTGAATTTGGAAGCGGCTAGATCTGGAAGCGGCTAGATCTGGATCTAGAAGCAAGTGACTGTGATTTGCTTGCTAGTATTGCCTTTGACTTGTCTTCCTTTTTATCCATGAAGCTTTTATAGTTCTTCTCCAGTACATGCATCAATGCAATGTTTGCCGTAAATAACTCATCATTTTTATTTTTTAATTGCATATGAGCAATTAAAAATTCTGGAAAGCACTCCGGGTGAATGCAAATCCAACGAAGGCTTCAATTGGAAGATTGGGAGCACATGCACAAAATCCTAAAAGGAATTCTCCATGCTTTGACTTCTACACAGGCTGCGTCAGAAACAAGAGGATGATTTTTTTGCCGGAAGCCTTTGCAATTATGAGATCTGGATCTGGATCTGTGCCTCCGATGTCAGCAAATCTAGAAGTAATGCGTGATTCCGCTGAGCTTTCTCGTTCATCCCGCTTTGCCATGGCTGGAGCAATCTTTGTCTGAGCAATTCTTTTTTCTCTTTATTCGACCAAAATTCTTCACAACCGGTGCAGATCTGGATAATTCTTCAGATTCGGAGGATATATTCAATGTATTGGACATTGATTTAAGCTCCCTTTCTCTTATAAAAGCACCTGTAATGAATTCCTGCAATTAATTCAGACAAAGATGACAACCAGAACATAAACAATGGATTTTAATCATAAAAATCTGCATATATCAAGCATGCTGCCCCAAAATTTGATGTTTTATTTGCATGCAAAGCAAGCATGAATTTTACCAACTTCACCAGAGCACCTGTACCACTATGCAGACAATTATTCAGACACAAATCAAGCTCCTTCAAACCTAGGTGCCAAATTTTGAAGCTTCCAGCAGTAAATACACCTTTTGTGCAAAATTCTTCTTCAAATGAGGTGCAATTTTTGTCTAGGCTGCACTTCTTTGCTATTGAATTAATTAATTCATCCTTATGGCAGCCCATGCTTATATAATCCTCATCATTCTATAATTAATTATTGCCCCTCCTATTCCTGACAATTAATTAATTAATTAATAAGTTTTTCTCTTCAAATGGGGCGCCTATTTTGTGCATACTCATGGCTGCCATTAAATAAATTAAATTTATTTAAGTTTAGCTCTCTACTTCCAGTTCACTTAAGCCTCACAGTATGCTTTTACCTCATCCACTGAAAATAGGAATTAATTAAATCAATTAATACTTTAAAAGGTATTATTCTTCTCCCAAATGGGGCACACTTTTTGACATGAAGGGGCTGCATTAAATAAATAATATTTATTTAATTTTAGAATTTCTAATTCTAATTTCCTTTATCCACTTTACCCTTGTTGACTTTTCCACATACCTGGGTGCCAAATTTGGAGAAGAAATTAATTAATTTAATGCATTTAAAGCTGCCCTTCTTTCCCAAAAGGGGTCACACTTTTTGGCATAGTCAATTTCTTTTTTTAAAAGCCAATTTTCAATGGGATTATTCACCCTGCACTGCAGCTCCAAAAATCCCATGATCCACTTAAGCTGTTTGACTTTCATAATGGGATTATTTACTCTGCAAGGCAGGTAATAAAATCCCATCAATGCTTTAAGTGATTTTTCTTTTATTTTACAATGAGAATTTTTACCTTGCAAGGCAGGTAAGAAATTCCCGCCTGCCTGCTGCCTTTGATTTTCCCATTGTGACTTAAGTGGCGCTGCTTTCATGGGAAAAAGTATCCTGCTAGGCAGGTACAAAATTCCCACTTGCCTGCTGCTAACAAAAATCCCATTGTAGCTTTAAAGTCTTCTTTTTCCAAAAATGCAGCCTGCTCAGAAGAAGCTTTTTTTGTGTGTTACTTTGTCTTTTTAGAGAGAACCAAACCTCCTGTGGCAAATTCCTTCTGGCATAACATGCATAGATGATCTCTAGATACTCCAGGCAAGGAATCAGACCAAACTGGCAAAGGAATTGACCCAAAGAAATTTCACAGAAAACGAAACGAGAAAACACCAAAAACACAAAACGTTGCCAGAAGTCACAAATAAAATCCAAAATTCATTCCTAGTTAAAACCCCATTGGTATATGGGAATATTGACATGTAAGACCACAACAAGATTAAACCGGAGCACAATTTGCCTCAAACGGGGCTCAGGATAATTAAATACAAATTTCCCGTAGGCAAACCCCCAGTGACAGAATATAACGATTTTGGGCACTGGGTATTTGGCGAAATTGGCTAATATGACTCTCTGGGAATATCTTGACACAATACAGAAACTTTCTGACAATAAAAACACAAAACGACCCATTATTTTAAAAGTACGAATTTTTTTTACATAGGGTAGTCCCAGATTTCAGGGTAAAATCTTGGGACACCACTATTCCTAACAATGCCACTTGTAATCTTAAGTCAATTGAGATTTCTTTCTCTGCAATTAATGTGATGTGGATGGTGACCACAAAAATTGTGAAAGCCACAAAATCAAGATAAAATCACTCCCTGTGATTTATATCTACATTTGTAAGGAATCCCACCCACTTATAGTGTGTCCAGATCAAGCATGTGCCAAAGAAAACAAAATGGATAACTCAAGCTAACTCTCACGAGTAATCCAAACACCCCATAAATTTTCTGCAGCTGCACTATAATGTCTGACTAACTCAATCTCCCTCAAGTTGTATTTGCGAACCACCCTTTGTTCACAACACTCTCAAACTTAAAAAATAGAAGTTGACACAAAAACTACCTCTGCCGAAAATATTGCACCGAAACTTTGAATTCTGATGGGGCTGCTGGTCGTATGAACATTGCTCACTCATAATCAAGACATCGGACTTGTCAAATAATGCTGCAATAATCAAGACCAATCTCTTCCCAATGCATCATCTGGGATATTTGCATCCCAAAAATCAACATATATGTCATCACAAGTAACAAGTCATGAAAA
Organism: Taxus chinensis; assembly: GCA_019776745.2. Lineage (NCBI taxonomy): Eukaryota > Viridiplantae > Streptophyta > Pinopsida > Cupressales > Taxaceae > Taxus > Taxus chinensis. The sequence continues at coordinate 807,582,603 of CM034147.1, forward strand.
ACAAAACTCAAGAAAATCACGGACAAGTTTGCTTATCATCCATAAATAGATACTTTAGCAAATCTAGAAGCCGGTATATAAGAAATGAACAAGTGTAATAATCCATTAGGTACACTAAATATGAGCAAAAATCGACCCATATCCTTATCACTCGTTAGTAAACAACATAGATCCACAATCATCCACAAATCAACAATCAACAAAATGTGTCTCGAAACTCAAAATCTGATTCCGATCTTCCACCTATTAGATGAGAGTGGAAAATTGTTGTATATAACCCTTCTGAAAGAGAAGTAGTCTGAAATACGTGTGGGGATCAACAAATCATGGGATCTTAGAACCTGTATAGAAAGATGCACAACTCAATGACACCCTTTTGGGTTTCATCATGAGTCTCTATTAATCTTCTCTTTTGGGTTTTCAACTTACAGATCAAGCGCACAAGTACAGGCCTCCTAATCTGCCTTATCAAATCAACAAGAAGAGTTGAATATCCATTCTCCACAACTTCAAATGCACAAAAGCCTCACAAAATAATTAGATCAGTCATAATAGTAGAAACCAATACTGGTAGGATCATGCTTATCATGGGTTGCATATCTAACATCCTCAATAGAAAAATTCTGGGAACAATTTCACTGCTCAACAAACATATCAAAACTCTTTTCATCTGTTTCCCAATCAGAATGGGAAACCACACGGATTGGATCATCACAGGTAGAAGCAACAACAACACAGTCAGATTATTAATTTTTGTGGGATTTGTACTTCATGTGTATTTAAGATTGAGGATTCTGGCTATTTGTTGAGACAGTCAGATTATTAATTTTTGTGGGTTTTTTACTTCGTGTGTATTTAAGATTGAGGATTGTGGCTATTTGTCAAGGATTGTGCTGTTTATGTTAAGTTGAAGCCCTTCATGAGCAATTTAATTAGATTATTAATTTGATCATTAAACATGTTAATGATCTCATCAACACCATCTGAAAAAGAAGTGGTGCACAAACATCATCTTTGGGAATCTGGTCCAACTCTGCAATCTGCTCAACAACTGGTCGCTTATTAAATATACCAAGAGACATATCAAGAACATCAACATCAAAGCTAAAAGGAGTAACTAAATGTGGACCAGGAAGATTAAGATCAACAAAGTCTACAATACTTAGCTCATCATCATCATGCGCAGGAAGACCGACATCAACATCATCATCATGACTAGACAGATCATCATCATCAATTGTGTACTGAATTATTGTTTAAGTTTTGGACAACAAGCGAATCTCAGTTTGCCATCTGGAATGATCAGTCCAGCCAAAATACATAAGCCTCATGGACTCAGTAGGAGGATTCACATATAACAGTGCTCAACATAATGAGTGTATTTGCCACATAATATACAAGGATGTAGGTCAAAACAATCACTGGAGGTTTGATCTCAACGTCCACAATGAGAACAAGTACGGGTATGATGATCTCTGAGAGCAGACAATGAATTAAAAACAATAAGATCAACAACTTGAATATCACATAGATAACCACTGGAAACAAAGTTAAAATGTCTGGAATGGTATGGAAAATGAAAAACCTATAGGACCGATATACCCTAGACAGACACGATACGTATTGGATTTTAGTGTTTCCGATAATTTGACAATGCACAATCCCAGATTTGATTATTCTGTTAAGAACTATCAATTTCTGCTGAAGTTTTGTGTGCAAATCCATAAAACATTTCTTTAGATGAAAAGAATTTCCCCTTCCTCCCAATATCCTGGCTTCCTTTGCCTGCTTATTTTTCTGACTGAACATCAAGCTCAATATCTTCCCTGTCTAAGTTCTTTTATCTTTTGATTTGCTCCTCCAACTTTTTAAACCTTTCAAAAGTCGGAGATCAATGGCCGATGATTTCTTGTCACCTTTTTTTTCATCAAAGGTGACATATTCTGTCTGCAATTACATTTCAAGTCCCTATATCAAGGACAATGCAAACTTTCTCTCGATGATACGTAAGGAGAATACATTTTCTACCTCAAGCATCAGGTTTCTTCCTATGCTCCACCATAACTAAGGCATAAGTAATAGACCGAAACACCCTAATTTGTAGAATCCTTAGCTTGATTGGAGTCTATGATTTGGAGGGGGTTTTTTCTGTCAATTATCATTGTTGATCTATTTCTGAGATACAGTATAGTGTGTATTGTATCCCGCTTAAAACCTCAAGTCCATCTATTTGTGTTGGATCATCGATCTAACCATCCCAAACGAGGTTTCGTTCATACTCTCTGAAACACTGTTCCACCGTGGATTATAGGAAGAGATGAATTATCTCTTGAACTAATGTTGAGAAATAGTCTTGGAATTCATTTGAAATGCGTTCTCCCCATTATTTGATCTAAGGATTTTGGTCCTATCATCTGTTTCATTCTCCACCAATGCTCTGAACGTGGTGAATTTATCTGGAGCCTCTAATTTCTGCTTGAGAAAATATACATGACACATCCTCATGTAGTTCTCAATGGAAAGGAGAAGTAAGAAACTATAGATGACCACTAATTAAAGCAATAAGCATTGGTCTGTATGAACTTTAGCCACCTCTTAGCTCTCCTAGCTTTGCTCGATTTGGAAGATTCCTGAAGTTGTTCATAAAGCATTCACTCATAAAGATTATTGTCTTGTCTAATTACTGGAAGTCCCTTGGATAGCCTATTCCTCTGCAAATAGGAAAGACTACGAAAGTTTAGAAGGCCATACCCGAGAGCCACAATTTGCTGTATGAAATAATATCTTCTTGTGCTTTCTTGCTCCTATTCTACATCCCAAATCACTACTTTTCCATAAAACTTATGCAAGTTTCCTTCAGGGAGTTGATTTTGGGCAAACATTCTTCAAAGCAACTGATGTCCCCTCTCTGAATCTTAAGTAGTAGCATATATTTCTTCACAGTGAAGACAAACCAAACATCCTGTATGACTTTATCAGACCTATTAGGAACTGCTTCACAGTGCAGAGTAATGTTCTCCACTCATGCCATACCTTTGTGTATTGTGTTTACTGACTCATGCTGGGCATATGCGAAGGTGTTATAGTTTTTGTCCTTGTATCTTTGTTGTTGGGTGCAGGTATAGCAGGGGTGTTTTGAATCGAGATAATTAACTACTTTTATTTAAGGTGCATTTTATTGTTAACTAAATGTATTTGATTCTCCCTTCTGTCTAGACTCCCCACTAATGCAATTTAGTGTTATACAGAACATTGATTTTTCCTTACAAGTTTGTTATTGATCCCGATTCCTGAACTTAAGTAATAAAATGAAGTACAACAACCTTGGTATGGTACACATTTTATGTAGTTTTTGAAAGTTCTAGTTGTATTTGTAAATTAAACTGCCTTGTTTCTCAGTCCGTAATCTTAGGCACAAAGAACAGACTTTCTCTAGTAATTTTTTTTATTTTACACTTTGTTAAAAACATTTGATCAAATATTGTTTGCATTTTGATTGGTGAAGTGAGGGTTGGATGGACCCTTGCCCAGTGGGACATAAATGGGGGTGTACTTCCCCGGGCATGGAATACGTGCACTTTTTCCACTACATTAATGCCCAGAGCCTACCTAGAGGTTCCCAGGGGTTTTTTGAAGCCTGGACATCATTATTGTAATGCTCCGTCTTTACCACTCAGTCATGCTGGCTAGACCAAAAAACATTCCCTCATTAACTCTCATATATGTAGTAGACGAGGTAAGGACATGTCACAATCTCACATTGCCCTTGTTCATGTTGAATTGTTGATTTCCCAAATATGTTTGTAATACAATAAACTATTTTTGAACAATAGATCCAATGTTTTAACTACTGATGTCTTGCAAAGATCATCTTTCTTTATTTCTTATTAGTTAGATAATTGAGGATATTGCATGCAGTTATGAAGTGTGGTAGAGACAGTAGGAATTCTTTTCATGGTCCCTTTAAGAATATGAACTAGAATACTCTTTAGAAGACTACATTGATGATTGTGACTGTCATCACATAGATGCAGTTTAATGCCCAGATAATCTTATCTTTGTTGAAGGCTATTCTCCCCTTTGATGCATTTGCATATTCTAAACTTCTAGTCGATTTTATCCTGCTCTTTCTCTCTCTCTGGCTATCCCATGGCATGTTGAATTTGCTATTTCATGGCTTGAGGTATTATATCAGTGTTTTCCTACTGTCTAAAATGTTGACAAGAAGTATAATAAGTCACGATCTTGCAAGATAAGTATTAGGGTTTGATGAAAATGTTCAAAATATATACTTCGATTAAAGGTAATGCTAAAATGAGAAATACTAATGTACCATTACAGTTTGCTCTTAATGTTACCTTTGTAACAGATGAGTTTTATGAGCAAGTGTTTTATTAGTATCATATGTAGTATTTTGCATTTCATTGCAGATGGCAAGATGGGATGATATTCTGACACTTCCTGTGCAAGAGCCACCCACCATCGAGTTTTCCTCTTCTGACCTTGTTTGGGTGAAGGTGGAGGGTTGGGGTCAGAATGTTGATAATGTTGCTCGCATTCCTTTCTCTAGAGTCAATGACTTTGTAAAGGGAGAATCCTCCAGTATTGAACATCCTACAAAGTTCCGTGTTGAGGCAAGAAGGAAAAAACCAGAATGCAGTTCATATAAGCCAAGGGTAGATGGTTATCTGGACTATATTCTGTAAGTAGATATAGAATATCAATATTTTTTCATTACATTATGATCGGGATATTTTAAAAATTGTGAAAGAAATGTATTTCAGTTGATTCGTTTTTGGTTTTGCTAATTTTTCTTTGAATCATGTGCAGATATTGGTGTTGCTATGGCCCCGACGATCATAGGAAGGGAGGAACTTCACGGCCTAGTAGAAGGTGTATTAAGCCATCAAAGAAAAAAAGTAGTGCCGGGTGACCACATACGAAGAGAGGTTGCATGTGTCATTTTATTGTGAAACATTTGTATGCTCAGCCATCTGTTGCTCTTATTACATACAACCAACGGAAGCATGTCGATAAGAAGGGTTCTCCTCGCCATGGACCGCTTGATACCAAGGCCATTGGAACACTAGCAATGTACGCCCCTTACATCTCAGATGAACTTCGACAACAAATAACATCAATGTTATATGCTGGAATTTCGGTGGAGAAGGCAATACAAAATCATGCGAAAGCTGTGGAGCGGCAAGGTGGCCCATGTAATCGTGATGCTTTCCTCTCTCCTCGTTATGTCCGCGCGTTGGAGAGAAATATTAGACGATCTACACACGAAGTGGACTCAGATGATGCCTTGAGTATTAAATTGTGGATTGAAAGTCATCAAAATCAGGTTTTTTATTGTCAGGAACCCTCGAATACCGATGCTTTCATTTTGGGAATTCAAACAGAGTGGCAACTGCAGCAAATGATTCGTTATGGAAAAAACAGTCTTATAGCTGTGGATTCTAGATTTGGAGCTCAAAAGTTCAAGGTTTGTATATGCTGGTCCTCTATGTTTTAACACCTATTGCTTAAAGTGGCATGGCACATGAAAAGTACAACTTTGTTTGTTCTACATGCAGTATCCGATTTACACACTTCTTGCTTTTGATTCAAATCAAATTGCAATTCCCATAGCCTGGATCATTGCTGCAAGTGTACAAAGTCATGACGCTTGCAAATGGATGGGGGGCACTTCATGATAGAGTTCGTGCAAAGGATTCTACATGGAGATTGAATGGCTTCATTGTTGATGATGCATCAACAGAAGTTTCTACAATCAGGTTTGTGCCTTTATAACCTGGGATTAATATCAGCGAACAATGATATCATTTTAAGCTCATACAGTGTTTTTGTTCAGGGATGTGTTTCAATGCACAATTCTGTTATGCCTTTGGCGTGTGTGTCGTGCATGGCATAGAAATATTATAAAGAAGTGTGCCAATGTTGAGATGCAGTGTGAGATGTTGAAGCGCCTTGGGCACATAATGTATTAATACATGGAGGTGGGTCAAATGTTATCGACACTGTGGAAGATTTTATGGAAGATTTTGTAGATCACAGTGCCTTCTTGGAATACTTTAAGGCAAGGTGGAGGCAGAGAATAGGTGTCTCCTAAATTTTTATTTTTAGTGTATGGCAATACATTCTCAATTCTTCAATGATGCTAATGTGGTCTTTTTTACATATGACAATACATTCTAGCACCCAACCCATGCTAATGTTGTTTTCTCTGTTTGTAGAAATGTGGGCGACTGCAATGAGGATTCTTCCTCTTGCTAGCCAGGAGGCATGTGGAGCTATTGAAGCATACCATTCTAGACTTAAATCTAAGCTTTCAACTGTGCCAGGACATGGGCATAGATCAACGAGCTGATTGGTTGGTACACAAACTGACTACCGAGGTGCATGCTTACTTTTGGGTTGACCAGTTTTCAGCAGAAAATGATTTTATGCGGATATATCAGAGATGAAAATTATGCTTCCACAGTCATGGCGCAAGGCACTCCTTATTGCAGACAGTGATGTTATTTATAACTGAGAAAGATCACTTTGCAAAGGTTGTTAGCCAAAGTGATCATACAAGGACATACATTGTTTGGAATCCTGGTTCAGAGTTTGCTCATTGTGATTGTCCTTGGTCTATGTCAGGCAATCTTTGTAAACATGTTATTAAGGCTACTATGATTTGTCGCAATCGTCAGATGGCTAGGCCATCAATGGCTCTGCAGATGTATCATCAGGCTTTGCTTAGCCTGTTGCAGGGTCCACCAAATGGATCAGTTGTTTCTTGACCATGCTATCTCACTAGGCTATTCGCATGCGCCAGGATTTAAAGAGGTTGGCTGAACCGGCAAATCATGGCTTGTATTAACTCTTTGGTTACTCCAGTTCCTGTTAAGTGGATTTGCAAGCAGAGTAGAACATCTAGACGGAAGGCAAGTGCTGTAGGTGGGTATAAAGATTTAGTTGGTGGGGATAGAGTTGCAACTGATGCTGAAGATTGGGGGGAAATTAATAAAACTGCCCTAGATGAAAATGTTACAATCGATGCTGAAGATGGGGCAACTAATAAAACATCTCTAGATGAAAATGTTATATCTGATGCTGAAGATGGGGCTATTAATAAAACTGCCATTGATGTGAATGTTTCAACAGCTGCTGACGATGGGGCTATTAAGAAAGGTGCCTTAGATGAAATTGTTACATCTTATGCCGAAGACTGGAGAGTTGATAAAACTGCCATGGATGAAAATGTTACAGCTGATACTGAAGATGTGGCAGTTAATGAAACAGCCCTAGATGAAAATGTTATAAACTGATGCCGAAGATGAGGAATATTATTAAAACTGCCTTTGATGAGAATATTTCAATGGATACTGAAGATGGGGCTATTAATAAAGGTGCCTTAAATGATATTTGTTACAACTTATGCTGAAGAGGAGGTTATCAATAAAACTGCCTTAGACGAAATTTGTTACATCTTATGCTGAAGATGAAGCTATTAGTAAAACTGCCTTAGATGAGATTGGTACATCTTATGCTGAAGATGAGCCTATTAAGAAAACTGCCTTAGATGAGATTGTTACCAGCTTATGCTGAAGATGAGGCTACCAATAAAACTGCCTTAGATGAAATTGTTTGTAACTTATGCTGAAGATGAGGCTATTAATAAAACTGCCTTAGATGATATTATTACAATCTTATGCTGAAGATAGGGGCTATTTATAAAACCGCCCTGGATGAAAATGCTGACAGCAGTGTAAAATGACAATGGTGAGATTTATAATGAAGTGAACTTGGCTAAGAATGTCCGTTCATGTGAGTTTCAATGTGCAGAATGTTTTTTATTTTCCGTCTTCTATAAATATCAGCTACAAAATTGAACTTTCTGGAATTTTGTTTGACACCTCTAACTTCCAAGGTAATAAAGAATTATCTTTTTGAACTGTCACAGATAGTTGTCTTGTCTGCCAAAGGTGGATGCCGCCTTGTTCAACTGCTATGAGGTTTTCACATATGGAAACACAATATAGTTGTCATTTATCTTTGGATTTTCAGCTTCACTAGGAGGTTTTCCTATTTTTTGTTTTTGGTGAAGGGGTGAAGGCAGTAAACGGCATCTCTCCGATGATCTTTGTGGCTAATCCTTTTTCTTCAACTAAGTTGCTATCTTCAGCCAGGATGAAAGGTATACTCTTTTCTCCGAGCCAAAATAGTGAAGCTTCTCCAGCAGAAAGCATTGCTGTGCATGGAAGTTATTATTGTGGGGGGTGGTTGGTTTTCCGCAATGCTTGGGGAGTTTGAAGCTAGGTAGCCGGTACGTGGGTACGGTTTGGGTACGGGTACGGGGATCCGGGTATGTCGGTACGGCAATTTTTTTGGGGCCCGGGTACGGCAGTACAATATACATATAAAATATTTAAAATATTTTGAAAAGTAACAAGATAAGCAAAATTCCAGCCTTACACATGCATAGATTAAACAAATCTGAAATATACATAGGTGAAATAGCGACAAAAGTTAAAACATATTGATAATTCATTGTTCGAAACTTATAACCAGTACATTGTTCAAATCAAAATGTTACAATGTATTATCATTATCTGACATTGTAAACACAAAAATGAAGAATCAAGATACATCAACATTCTAATTAGTAATAGACTAATAGTCTAATGGCTCTGCATCTTCTCCAATGTCTTCAACGAGAGCATCACTACCATCACGTGGTTCATTAGAACCACAAGCACCAGGAGTACAACCAGAACTATCAACAATGCCGCTCCCGCTAGCCCCACTTTGCAGCTCACGCAAAGTACTATCTAGGTCCGGGTCTAGCAATGAAAGTTGGGCAATGGGAACATCCAAGTTTGGAGTCTCTGGGTCTATATCCCAACACTTTGTTGGCCCTTTCCTGTACTCATCCTTATGTGATAGAAGGCGCAGGTTAGAATGCACAAAGACCAAATCCTCCGCCTTTTTTGCTCCCAACTTGTTGCGGTTAACTAAGTGGATAAATGAATATGTACCCCAATTCCTCTCAGCTGAAGAAGAACTCGCAACCTATTGAGGCAAGCCGCAAAGTCAATGCAAAATTAAAATTTTAAACTTATAAATATAAAGTAAAAAAGAAAGAGTTAAGAAATTAAAAAAATTAAAATCTTACTTGTGATAAAACTTTTATTGCAAGTGGCATGAGGGTAGGGGTATGCTTGTCCATGGAGGTACCACCACGAATAAGCATTCATTCTGTATTTGTCACGAAGAGCGCTAATGGAGTGATCCCTGGAGGATATGAAATTCACAAACTCGCCTCTAAGCATGTCTTCTACTTCTGGATCTGGGAAGATTCTAGAAAACGCTGCCTTATACCCCTCACTAACTTCAACATCCCTATATGGTGGGACCCTCCTAGGCAAAGAAAGGATCTCTGCGCTATAGTATTTTGGAGTCAAGGCAAAAGCAAGAAGATGCAATGGAGTAGTCATTTTGTTCCACCTTTCAATGAGATGTGAGTGCACTTCCTTGAAGAAGGTCTCTGTAGGATCTTGCTCTTTGGCATTTATGATGGTCTTAATTGACTCAATCATTGAGTCAATTCGATCATAAATCTCACCCATGCATGGATGATTCATATCAACAAATCTCAACATACTCACGATGGGCTCAGTAAAACTAAGCAAGTAATCTACACGATCCCACCATGTTTCATCCAAGATCAACAATTTCACATTTCTAGCCCTCTCACTGTTTGCTTGCCTCCATATACTCCAAAGGTCACTGATAACCATGCCACTCAATGCCTCTCGCACCTTCACAAGCCGTCTCAAGACGAGCGTGTGTGAGGCAAATCGAGTCTCAGCAACCGAATAAGAAATCAAAAGAAATAAAATTAAGACAAGTAAACTTAAAACATTCAAAATTCTACAAATTACAAACTTATAAAATTAATTTAATGAATTTTAAAAACTAATAATTATTTTTAAAAATAAAAAAGAATGTTACGGGCTACCTTCAATAGCTGCAATGTTGAGAATTTACGAAAGATGGCTTGGGACATGTGGTGGTTGCTGACAAACATTTGAATCTCACTTGCCTCCTCATATTCTTGTTTGATCCAAGCAAATTTTGTGCCCAATTTTTGTAACATTAAGTTGAGGGAATGAACCGCACAAGGTGTCCAGAATATGTGTCCATACCGTGCCTCAACCAACAACCCTGCAGCTGTACAATTTTTCGCATTGTCCGTTACAACTTGGACAACATTTTGAGGCCCCACCGCCTCAATAGATTCTATGAGGATGTTGGCAATGAATTCGGCATCCTTCACTTGCCCCTCACAATCAATAGCCTGAGAAACATTGCCCCTTTAGGACACACGGCAACCACATTGATCAATGGCCTATTTGCTGTATCTTTCCATCCGTCAGAAACGATGGACACTCCTGTTTCGAGCCATTGATTCTTGATGGGTAACAATGAGTCTTCAACTTTTTTTCTTTCTTTTGACAATAAGGTGGTGCGCACCTTTTCATACCCTGAGCTAATGTACCCTTTAGGGGCTTCATTAATACATCTCACCATATCTTGCCAGTATGGTGATCTAACAACATTAAATGGGACACCACATGCATAAATAAAGCGTCCAACACTTTGGTTAGCTATGTCCCTGCTTTCATTCTGGAATGCCCTTTCCAATGGGCCTACATCTTTTGTTCTTTTGCGAGAAAGAGGTGAATCCTCTTCCCCTCCAGTTGCAATAGGTGTAGACAAAAATGGGTGATCTGGGGCCACAACATCAACAGAAGGAGAAACAGGTGGCTTGCTAATGGTATGTGATCTTCCTTTTCTTGCCATAGGATGATTGGATTTTAATGCCATTGTTGCATCTGCTTCCTCTTGCTCTTTGATATATGCAAGGGTCTTTGCACGTGGCAACCCCTTTCCATCCAACCCTTCCACATGTTTTGATTCCGTGGCCAATAGCCCCCACACAAATGGGCTTTCACCCGACTGTAGGAGCTCTTAAATTGCATATTACATTGTGAGCAAACCCAAACAAAACCCCCTCCACCTGGTAATTGTTCTAATTGTTTGACATGCCTCCAAAGGGGGGAGGATGGATCATTTTTGTGAAGGAGACCTTTACTACTTTGACCCACAGAACTAGAACTCGCAGCCATTTTAAGTTTTTTAACTGCACAATGCATTTAAAAAAATGAAAACAAATTTAGTCTTGAGAAAATGTTGGAAGTTTTAAAATTTAAATTTAAATGAAATCAAATGTAGAAAAATGAAGCTTAAAAGTTAAAACAATAACAAAAAACAAACCAAAAAAACAACTAAAAAATAATGTAAAATATTAAATACAACTAACAAACTAAAACACTCTGGAAAAAAATCACAAAATACTTACCTCAATACACCCAACACCAATTAATGCAAGCTCCTTGAACTCCTTGTCACTTGTTGCAAGCTCCTTCAACTATATGGCACTTGAAATCAACCCTAAGCAATTGAAATTAGTGGAAAAATTGGAAGGTGAGAGTCAAATATGCAAATAAGAGGCAAGAATAAAAATGTGAGGTAAATGATTTGTTGTTGTTGTTATAGAGTTTGGGTGCACAAATTAGGGTGTGAAAAGAATATTTTAATGTTTAGAAAGTCGTGTTTTGACCTTTGTTTTGACACAAAAAACAAAAAAAAAAAAAAAAAAAACGCGTAAAAAAAAGTGACAGGTTCGGTGCGGGTACGGGCAGGGTTCTCCCTGCAGGCCCCGGGTATGTCCCACAGACGTACCCGGGGCCTGCAGGGAGAACCCTGCCCGTACCCGTGCCGAACCGGACCCGGACCCCGTACCCGCGCCGAACCAGACCCGAACCTGCAGCCCTTAGGGGCCATACTGGCTACCTAGAGGTTTGAAGCGACGAGAAACATGGAAAGAAGGCTTTATTCTAACATGCACATGCTCTTTCTGGTTGGAGAAGATGTCTCCTCTCCTAGGTATGTATGGACACGTGCATGTAGATTGACTTGCCTATTGGGGTCTGCATGGACTTGTATCTACCTTGGACCCCTCTTCCCCTTCAAAAGTAAGGGAGCAAAGTTTTCTGAATTAGATCAGGAGCCTTCCAAACAAAGGTCTTATTTGTCTTTACAAAGGTCTATGGCCATTGAAGGATGCTCTGTACAGGTGGATCTCAGAAAACTGAAAACCTTTTGGATCTGAATTCTTTGCAGGATTTCTTCTTCCGACCTTTGTTACAGAAAGACAAAATTTATGTGCTGGAGGAGGGCACTTGGTTCCTTCGAAAATATTTGCTGTCCATTAAGCCTTGGCATCCAAGATTCGTTCCTGTGATGAGCAATATTTTGAGTCTGTTACAGTTTGGATAAGGCTTCCAAACCTTCTGATTTATTTTTAGGATGATGACTTCTAAAAGCACATCAGAAATACTAGAAAATTTGTCTAAAATGAAATCCTGCTGGGGGGTTATTGCATTGTGCTGAAATTTGTTTTGAGATGGATCTATGCAAAGGCCTTATTGAATAAATAGAGATTGTGATGACAAGATGTTAAATGGAATGTCTCTGGACCATCACATCTTAGTTCTTTGTTGTGGAAATTGTTTTGAATGCTTGTAGCAACTAGACTCCCCAATGTGAATCTTCTAGATAATGCCATTCAAGATTTCAGTATTGGAGTTGAAAAGGAAGAGAAAAAGGCTCAAGGAAAGAGATCCTTTGGAAGAATGATGACCTCAAAGATGGAAAGTATCTATCTGAAGGCAAGGTCAGGTCCAAGAGTGATGATAGGTTAGAGAAAATGAACTTTGGCAATCAGTTGCCTGAAGAGCTAAACCTATTTATAGAAATATGACTGCTTCCCCTTTTAAGAGTTTTCTTCCAGGGAGAAGGTAGATTCCTCGAAAGTAAATTAAGATGCCTGTGCTCAAAGCTAATCAAGCAGATCCTGCATTGCAGATCTGTAAAGATATCGTTAGTAGAAACTGCAGCTAACAGAGATAATATTCCTGGAAGAAATACCAGCACCTGGATGCACAAGTTAAGGATCAGGATGAGGACAATACTGATATTGCGAGCATGGGAACATAGAAAAATCGGGAATATTTTCCTTGTTATTAAAAGCCAATGGTTGAATACTTTCAACGTTTGCCACGTAGCTGATAATGGCTTTTCTTTTCTTTTGTGATGTGTCTCTGGAGTCCAGGTGGCCAACTAATGGTTCTTTTAAGGCATGCCCCTCAACGCATGTAATCTGGTTTGAATGTTTTTTCTGCTTTTCCAAGCTTTAATACAATTCTATTGACCAAGCCAAAACATAGTGCAACAAATAAAATTATTTGTATTAATATTGTTGGTAAGATTTTCTGTGATGCGAGTTTATTTTGAGATTATAATTCCCCAGGTCACTCAGACTATCATTCCCTGCCACAAGCCATGCTTTAAATGCAAGCACATAATAAACACAGGGTACTTGTTTGAATCCCAAGTCTTACCAACTGAAAAGAACAAGAAAAAGGAAATCCACCCTGTGCATGCACCCTATTTATTATTACTTATTAGTGCATTTCCTAATATGAACCTACTATGTATTGCTGCAAAAAAGGTGCTGTATTGTTCAGATTTTTTATATAATTTTATTCATTTCTTATGAAGTTATGATGTTTTTAGTGTTCTATTGCTGCTTTTGCCTATATAAATGCTAGCTAATATCAATGTAGGGTTAGATGTATCAGTAAGGGTTCATTATAATTGTTGCAAGGGTATGTTGCCTATTGATTCTCATGAATATGACATTAGAGCACAGATATCACTCTCGATGAGATATGAATCTTATCTCTTTTAATGTTGTTTGTAGACTTGTTAAACAAACACGACTCTAGCTATGTAATTGCACTGTGACTGGTATGCAAAGTCAACCTTCAGAAATTTACCATATTATTCTACAATTTGGACCTGCCTTCAGTGGCAAGAATCAAGGGCATTCTCTCTTTTCAGATCAAAGCTTTTGAGGATAGCATGAAACACCTTGGCTTTCAGCTTAAGGCCAATGATTATCAAGGATTGGCTGTGGCTTTATGAAAATGCTGAAAAAGGCTAAATTTCTGAGTGTATTAAGTGGATCTCAATTGGCAGCAGATAAGCTTTACCAAGAGTGTTATAGACTCTATACCTGTTTATTGAATGACCCTTATTATCATACCCAAAGGCATTCTTAACAAGATTAGGAAGTTACGCTATAGGTACATTTGGGCATGGAAAAACTACAACAAAGATCGTTATCATCAAGTGGCAAAAATTTGCCAAAACGAAGAAAGATGGTGTGTGGGGCCTTAAAGATCTCAATCTTTTCTCCAAAGCAGTGGCTCCTAAGGGTGTGTGGAGACTTCTCACATCAGAGGGACTGTGGCAGACAGTCATGAAAATAAACTACATAGAGCCCGTCAGTCTTGAAGAATGGATTCATAGTCCTAGGAAAGCAAGTTTTAAGAGGGTCAATGGGTTGAAAAGCATTGATTGGGCCTTTTTTAATTTGGTATGGTTGATTGGAAACAGTCAACAGGTTAGACTGGGCAATGACCCTTAGGTAGGCATGCGGGAGAGTCCTATGTCGTGTCTCAGGATCTGGTTGCCCCATTTCTGCTCCCTAAATCTTTTCTTCTTGGCTGACATTTATGACACTAACAATGACAACTTGTTTGTATCTGGATGGAAAAATGTTGAACAGTAAAAGACTTCCAAATGAATTGGCAGCCGGTGGGATCAGTACATAGCCTCTCTACTGCTTCGATAATACTTAGTGATCAACCAGATAGTTTGGTTTGGGCTGCTAATAAGATCGGAGGCTCCTACAAAGTATACATTGGTTACGAAGTTGCCAAAGGAGGTCATGAAGTGGAGGCGGTAAATTGGAAATGACATGCTATGGAAATTCCAGGCTCCCACGAAAACAAGAATTTATCTTTGGCCCATTCTTTTCAACACAGTGCTGACCTAGGATAACCTCCAAAAGCAAGCTTGGCATGAACAAAGCTACTGATGCTGTGCAAAGAAAGCTTGGAGAACATTTTACATTTATTTTTGTCGTCACTTTCTAAGAAGCTTTGGACTGCTGTCAAAGATTCAATTGGTGGTAAAGGAAAGTGGGAAGGGAACGCTTTGAATCATGGTTGGTGGATAATGTAGTAAGAAAGGATCATCAATCCCTTCCCCTATTTGTTCTATGGGCGATTTAGCTTACCATGAATGCTGCCCATTTCCAAGATAAGGTTGTGACTCTTGTCATGACTTTCTACAAGTTGAAAGGAGCTTACAAACAACTTGAGAAATGTCAAAAAAAGGAGCAGAGGAATGTTGACAACCTTGAGATCATTAGGAATGTTCCCTATGGGTTCTTTGATGGAGCAGCCAACTAATGCCCCAGAGACAACAGTGTTGGTGGCATCTTACACATCTTAGATTCTCACAGGATATCTTTGGAGTGTGGATTGGGTCAGATCAACGATAACTGAGCAGAAGTCGAGGCCATATTGATGAGCATTGCTGTGGATGAAAGAATTCAAGAAACTAACATTTATGGGGAGTCCAAGCCTGTGGTTGAGTGTATGACAGGAAATACAGATCTGTCTATACATTTCATTCACATAATGCTGGAAACATAACCAAGTCGCTGACCTACTATCCAATCTGGCTTGTATCAAATAACATCATCTTCTTCTTGTTAAATCTTCTCAGGATGGCACTGAAGATATCCTCCCACAGAGATTGATTGCTTTGTAACCCTGTGTTGGGTGTTTTCTTTTATTTTTGTTTCATGATCATTTGTGTTGTTTTTGTTGGTCCTTGTCTTTGTGTTGGTTCTAACCTTGCTGTGCCCTTCTTGGTGCATTTCTAGTGTAACTCATTTATTTTGAGTAATGGAAAGAATTATGTTTTTTTTTTTGCGGCGTATTGTGATACATGGTCACAATATATTACAACATTGGCACAACACCTTACAACATACTCCAGTGTCATGTAAAACGAACATGGCTTTGTGCCATTCGTAGAGCCTCGTTGTACCTTTGGTTTATTGCTTCTCACAATCATAATCACGTTGTATACCTGCTTTGAATTTTTCATATTACTACGTAAAATTTGCATCCTTCTACAATCTCCCACTTCTTGTAGCTCCCTGCAATGATACACACTACCTCGTAGCACAAACACATTACAACTTCGTGGCAGTTTAGCAAGTTGGTGTGTTGCTTCTCAACACGCCTTGCGTCTTCACAGTCCTACTTAGGATCTCTCTTATTAGCATCCACGTCTCAACATCCTATTGCCACACAACATGCAAGGGGGCACACTCCATGCTTACCACATGTCATTGCATTTTTTAGCATGTCACATGGCAAAATGCAACTGTCACTTGGCTAGGGAAGTTAAATCATGTTTCTAATAGTCTCTTCATGTAACCATTGTCAGTTGTAACTATCTCATTTGTAAAATCGTACATGCATAAATATGTATAATACACTGATTCTCAAAATATGTGCCTTGAGAGATTGAGAGCCCATAACCTAGGTGGTATGCTCAGTGTATCTTGTAATTCTCGTACTATGTATCTCATTCCAAACTAGGCAACTCAACCAAGAAGTGTTTCCCCCTTGTTGAACACACATCCTCATCGCGCCGAAGGCGTTCCCCCTATGGTAAACAGTCTGCGGTTGTTCACGCCATTGTCCTAAATTTGACAGGGGGTAAGACAAGTTAAATTTGACAGGCGTTTTAACGAGAATTTGCATGCTTTGAATTTGCAACAAGGAGAGACCTTTATAATAAACAATGTTTTGTTTTGGGATCCGATAGACCTCGGTTGGAGTTGTAGGAGTAGCTACGTAAACTCTTTGAGGTTTTGGCAATGGTTGGTCCTCAGATCAGCGAAATGCTAACGAAAACATTGGTTCCGGTTGCGGCTGTTAATGGAATAGCGTTTGCATTGTTGCAGTGGGTGTTTAGTTTTGAATGCGGCCTCTCTTGTGTGGAGCGCTATATTGAATTTAGGGTTTTGGAAATAAGTCTCTGTTGCAATTTTTTTCACCCAGATTTATGACAATTTCACGCTGAGATAGGCTTAAAAGAATCAAAATTTGGGGTGCAACGAATAAAATTGGATTGGTCTGAACAGAAACCGAATTGCGAAATCTTGAGTGAGGCCCTGCGCAAATCTCTGGAGTGCATGCACTGAAGGAAAAGTTGGAAAAGATCCAATTTTGGCCACTTTTATGGCACGCCCACATGTAAAACGTTGTTTTGTGACTGCACCCATATTAACTTTTGAGCACCCACATGAATGCTTTTGAATCCAATGAAAATCTTGAGCACCCACACGGATTTTTTGCATACCCAATAAAAATTTTAAACACCCACAAGAACGTTTTGGGCACCCGCATGAAGTTTATTGAGCACCACATAAGATTATGACAGATTGGAGTAATGGTGTGTTGTTGCCATGTTTTTCAATATGGCTTTGAGTTCTGTTCAGACGCTGGGCCGGGGATTTGATGCCACGTCAGATATTAGGTTGTTGTATTGTAAGGGGCTTCTTGGTTCTAGGCTTGTTGAGGTTGATGAGGAGCATACGAGGGATGTGGAGGTGTTTGAGGGTATTTTTGTGGCCTTCGTTTCCAAAGATCAAATGCTTGTAGGGGGGAAGTTCTTGTTCTCAGACTGGTGTCTTGAACTTCCATCAAGTAATTTTTTTGGCTTTAACTTGGTTTTAATTTGGGGGTTTTCTTTCATAAAAATGCTTTCTTTGTTGCATTGCATTAGAAATTGATATTGTGCAATATTAATTGAAAATCTACAGTCTGGTTTAGCTTTTGCTTTTGCTCTTGCCTTGCCAAGCTTTGCAATTCAAAACAGTGCGAGATATATGATTTCAAGAAAACTCAATAGTAGTAGGCTTTGTAGCTTAAAATGGTTTACGACTAATAAAAATCTACTTTTTTTCCCCTCTATCGTGTGGAAAGCAAAATACATTTTTGTTGTGTGTTGCAAGTTGAGTTCGTGCAAGGTTAATCGAAGAATGTAAAGATTTCTTATTGTTCAAGGTCATAGAAGAAATGACAACTCATGAGAAATGGGTAGTGGAAA
Organism: Taxus chinensis; assembly: GCA_019776745.2. Taxonomy (NCBI): domain Eukaryota; kingdom Viridiplantae; phylum Streptophyta; class Pinopsida; order Cupressales; family Taxaceae; genus Taxus; species Taxus chinensis. Next base: position 807,600,765 of record CM034147.1, read on the forward strand.
GAATGCATCCGGTAACAAATACTACATTCTTTATCTTGAAGATGATATATGAAAATGTATAGATTAGAGGCTTAAAGCTTCCACAATCCATAATGTTGAAGAGAAAAGCTTATTATTTTAATTGACATTACAGAAGAGGGCTCCTTAGATAGATATCCCTAGTTACAATGAAGAGTAGAAATAAATTACAGATTGTTTGAATTTGTTTTCAATCAAGCCATTGTATTTAAAAACAATAGGAGAATAAATTTCAAAACCATAGGATTTTGAACCTGCGGCCACTAGGATGTCGAGTATTGTTTTACGAATTTGACAACCATATGGAGCTCGAAAAATCGATACATGTCTTGGTTGATGTCTAGATTGACAGCTTGGGGTTTCGAACCTGTGGCTAGTGATTTTACTTGTTAAGGTGTTAAAAAAATGCCTTTGTTGCAATGTATTGGAAATTGGGATTATGCTGTAGAGATTCTTTGAATTTTTCTCAGATAAGGCATTGCATTTCAGAACATTGGGAGATAATTGATTTCAAGCAAACCCACTAATAGCAAGCTTTGCAGCTTAGAATTGTTTGGAACTGAAAAATATCCAGGGATTTCTTTCTCTGAAGTTTAGAAATAAATATAAATTCATTGTATTGTATTGGAGATTGGGATTGATTGACTAAAGTACACGTTCTTAAACCTTTTCCTCAACTAAGCCATTGCAAATTAGAAAAACTGGGACATAATTAATCTCAAACAGTAAACTTTGGGTTAGTTTAAGGACCATTTTTATATTTGCTAGCCATGTTGGGCAAGAAAAATCAGATAACTGAGCTTCATATGCTACTATTAATTCTGAATTGTTCATCATACATGGTAGGAATAGGTAGAAACTTGAACTCTGAGGGACCATCTTAAACCTGTGCATATGGTTGGCTATTGCCTCTATATCTGGATCAAAGTTGTAAAATATATGTATATTGCACCTGGAATCCACATTATGTGAAGCTTTGCTTTGACACTTTTGACATTTAATGGTTAGATGAGCTTTTTGTAGTTAGTCTACATACATAAGTAGTTTGATTGTCCAATTCCTAGTGTGTTCCCAGTGTGTTATCAGCTATATGTTATGTGAAATGTTTAAGTTGGTTTGTAGCTAAGTTTTTCCCAAACTTAGTGTATGCAATATATGTCAAAACTATGTGTGGTATCCCTGAAAATGTACTGTGTATAGGTCCAAATGGGTGGAGCCTTTGGTATTAAGGGGCATTCCACACTAGTTTGAAAAGCTTTTGCTAGCATTTACAATGCAATGATTATTTGATGATGAAATTGTCTCTGGGGACCTAGGCAATGTGTCAACATAGAATTCTGGTGCTTTGTTTTCCTTGAAAGAAACGGTAAGATTAAATTTGGCACAATTTCATGAGTTTCTCGCTTGCTTGTCGTTACATAGTGGCACGTGGTATGTCATTGTCATTGCAACTTTTGTACTAGGGAAAAAAACAATGAGACTCACCTTCACCCTAGAATTTATTTAATGTTGGCTTTACTTGACTATGTTGTGCCTGGAGTTGGCCAACAAAACGATAAAGAAACACCATGTGTTACTATGAAAATTCTAGTGTAAATCTGGATCAGTACAAGATAAAAGTTACGCAAAATTCAGAAAGATCAATGCAAGGATGCTGACTATGTTGACAACTCGTCTATTGAGAATTGAAAATGATAAATAACATGAATGATTCTTACAGTTCGCTTAAAAAACATTTTTTTTCTAGTGCTTCATTTCATTGAGTGCCTACATCCTCATCCGAATGGTAATGTAGATGTGTGTTGTGTCATTATTGTCCTTGCCTATTAGGCAATGACTGACTTTGTATTCACATCTTAACTCTTTTCCATTTTTTTCAGGTAGTGGATTTGCTGATTGTAGATGGAGTGGTGTTATAAGCCAATAGATAAATGATTTTAGGGGAATAGATCTTTGACTTGGCACTTACCAATACTTTGTTTCTTGTGTTTGCCAATACTTTGTGTTGGAGTTTTGCAAGTCACGACTATATAACTTCTCCCAACATTACGTGAAGCAAACTCCCTGCCTCCCATGGTTACATTGATTGGGCACCATTTTTCGTTGAAAAAACAACTCTACAGCAGGCAGTCCATTCCTTGTATTGCTCAAACAAAAAAACACAAACACGCCTAATCATACTGCTTCAATCACAATGTAAGTTGCATTAGGCATGTTTTTGCCTAGACCATTTATTTAGTTTATTTGTCTTTTGACATTTATTGTTGTGAAATTGATGGATCAAATGTGACTATTTGATATTCCACTTGACATGTTACTTGCTCAAGAAAAGGTATCAAGGGCTTTTAATTTACAGATTCTTGGAAGCCATTAATGGCATTGGTCTATCAAATTTGTAGCAGGCTGTCTAAATAATCAACACTTCACTTCAAAGGAAGGTTCCTTGTACATGTTGTTGTTGGTATGACTATAGTTAATGTACTATATCAGCTTTGAAAAATATTGTTTGATGTAGAAATTGAACATCACATAGCAGAATAAACTATACCGAGTAATACTCCAAAGGCCATCGATAAGATGTATGCAATGAACTAAAAACGATGGCTAGGCAAACCACATTGTTAAAGAAAATATAACACTTAGCATAAAGATCAACAAGAGGCATGTAAAACACTGAAAAATGGGCTAACCAATTCATATTTTTGAAGAAAATATAATGAAAATTATGTTTAGACAATCCACATTATTAAAAAAAATATAACACTAAGCATAAGGATCCCCAAGAGGCATGGAAAATACTAAAAATTGTGGCTAACCAATTCACATTTTGAAGAAAAAATAATGCTTAGTAGATAAATGGAATATTACATGTTGAATTAAATAAGCTAACTATTAAAAATAAGAGGCATGCAAACAACAAAAAATTATAGCAAATATGTAGTACTTTATAGGCAAATATGCAGTACTTTCTAACCCTTTGTCCAAGGAAAATTGAAGGAAAAATAAAGATTAAACTAAGTTTAAACGCAAAAACTTGAAGGAAGAGTAATGCTTACCACCGAAATTTGAAGGAAAAATAATTCTTAACGCAAATATTCAACATCCGATAGTGATGTAAATTGAACCAAGTGATACAAGCAAGGCAAATGATAAGAGGCATGCAATAAACTAATATTTCTCGCCAACAAATCCATATATTTAAATGGACCAAGAAAGTTAAAATATAGCCAAAGGTTACCTTTTCCATGCCCAAAAAAGAGGGCAAGACAATAATTTTCAGTAGAGGAACAAATCCTCCAAATGTAATTCTTTTATTCATAATTTTGATCTGTAAAAACAGGCAGAACAAGGAATAAACAATGTCGACAATATTACTCCAAAAATAATAGCACAAGAGACGAACGAACCATCATTTCCTCAGCCAAAAAACCCTAGCAACACCGAATCCAAATCCGAGCCAAAAACACCAAAGTGAAACCCTAGCAACCCTACAAAAAAATAACCCATGAAACCCTATCTATGAGCAGTTACCAAGGTTTCAATAAAGTAAAGCCCATTAAACTTCGGGGTGAACTTATCTTCACTGCTTGATTTACACAACTCCTCACATGGGTATCTCTCCATATTCTTTGCCAGGCCCTACAAAACACAAATTTCGGGTGAATTCCTTTACCCTCAAAATTTAACCTATAAAAACACAAAATCAATGACTTCTAAACCCTCCATAAATGACTCCGTAGATGTAAACTCGCCCTTGATGAAGATGAAGCCTTGATGTGAATGCCATGACTTTGAGACGAAACATGCAAGACAATAGAGGCAACTGAGATGAAACATTGAAGACGATAGACGCAACTATTGCAACTGTCGCCATTAAAATTGCTCCTCTCAGTATTTGGGGATTGTGGATTTTGCGAGGCAAGGAAATTGCGTGTATTGATTTCACCATTTACCCCTGTGCGTGGATGCAATTTTGATACGGTTACATAAAAGAAAGAAAGATACCGAGAAGAGGAAGAAAGAAGAAAAACTCTCGGAAACTCGAGCAACACCACACATCTTCATTATTTGAAAGAGAAATACAAGATTATGTAAAGAATATTGCAGACCAAAGGTTTGCTGATGTGGAAAATTCTATCAGTTTTAGTTCAAGGACTGTTATAGAGAAGGCAAGTATTTTGATTTTATTTTAACATTTAAATATCTTTGATAGTCATCATTGTTGTCTTTCCGTACTGCTTTTTTTGGCTCGTGGTTAGCTTCTTTAGATGTGAGCTTTCCCTTGGGCTGAAACTATTTTGGCTGGATGTAGATTGCAAATCAATTTCCATTCAACAATCAAGAGATCCATCCACATCTGACCCATCCTGCTTCATATCTCACAGGAAAAGAAGTAAACTTCAATTGTTTCTGATTTCCATTTATAGAAGCTAGGTTCATTTTATAAAGATAGTCATGTGTTCACATAGATAGAGAGATATGTATGCACTTATCATGTGAAATAACTTATAATAAATAAGCATGTGAAATATTCTTGATGCGGGATGTTACAGTCATTTTTAGCTTCCTCATGTCTAAGTCTACCATCCATCCATCTTGTGATGAACTTCCACCTGGTTGGAGGATTGATCTAATATAACAAAAAAAGTATAGTAGTTGATTATTGTATTAATTTTGTGAAGTCAAGAATGGCAATAGTTGGGGATTGAAGTGAAATTTGTAAGCAAATTTTTAAATTTGTTAGTACTCGAACAGAAGTGCAATTACATGCACTCAAAACTGCTCAACTATACACAGAACAATAAGACCTTTTTTTTACTCCTCATGATATAAGATTTGCAAATGTATATGTACGAATTTGTAACAAATTTGAAATTTAGAGATAAAACCTTTAAATGTCATGCTTCATCTATATTCCTACACTTACAAAATCAAGCACACCCTATATCAACATCAACTACAAATTAATAACTATCCCTCTAAATCAAATAACATATACCGTTCGATGTTCACATTACATTGTACACATGTGATTGCTAGTCTATAGCCTTGTTGAACATTGTACACCTATGTACTTATTCCATATTCTTGTAGTTGACTGGAATTTGCATTTTTTGCAAGAAGTCTTTTTCTTATTCGAATGTGTTCAGTCGATTAATTTGTTTAACTCTTCTTGTACATTATATAACATTTGTAGCTTATCTCTAGGCGCAGGGTTGTCCTTTGCACAAAATCCTTGGGCCTCGTGGTGCAAGTCATGCACATCATAACCACCTTTTCTTTTAGGTGTCCGTATAACATATGCAATCTAGAATATAACTGCCACTCTTATGGATTATGAGGAATTCTAACTTATTGCTAATATTGATTTTGTATTTTATGTTTTCTATTCCATGTGGTGAGTAACATGAGCTTTGGAACTGAGGTTGATGACAAGCAAACATCTTTATCAAGTTGGCATCAATGTTATGGATGAGAATTGTGATGGGTTTTTGTTAGGTCATCAATAAATCAAAAAATCATGACGCATACCATTTAGAATTCGACATCTCCTCCTAGTGGTCAAGGATGGAGCAAAGAGGGTTTATCCAAGGGAGATAGATTATTGAAAACATTATAACAATATGGGAATGGATGGAGTGGGCAACTTGCACTTCCCAAAAAAATATCTTAGTCAAAATTGATTTTGAGAAAACCTATGATCGGATTGAACGACCCTTTATTCCTTTAAAGTTGAAAGTCCATAGCTTTGGGCCTAGCTTTGTGCAGTCAATTCAAACCCTCTTGAAACATGCATTTTCCTGCTTGACAATAAACATCAAACAATATGAGAATTTTGGTTTGTTCAAATCTATTAGGCAAGGGTGTCCTCTAGCCCCTTCCATATATGTGCTAGATGATGAATGTCTTGGGTATTTGTTGGGGGAATATGCTTTGAGAGGCCTTGTTGAAGAAAACTACCTTCCCTTTGCCTTGTAAGACTAGCTAATAAATGGCCACCTTATTGATGACTTCTTTTTTATCAACCCTCATTCAACCCCAATTAAACTTGTTTGAGTAAAGCCTGAGTTAAAGTGTACAAGTAAGACCAAAAAGCTTCATGTTTAAACACTCCATTTTTGAGTTGTAAATCTTCATGAACAATATAAGAATTTTGGTTTGTTCAAATCTATTAGGCAAGGGTATCCTCTAGCCCCCTCCATATATGTGCTAGATGATGAATGTCTTGGGTATTTGTTGGGGGAATATGCTTTCAGAGGCCTTATTGAAGAAAACTACCTTCCCTTTTCCCTGCAAGACTAGCTAATAAATGGCCACCTTATTGATGACTTCTTTCATATCAACCCTCATTCAACCCTAGTTAAACCTGTTTGAGTCAAGCCTGAGTTAAAGTGCACAAGTAATACCAAAAAGCTTCATGTTTAAACACTCCATTTTTGGGTTGTAAAGTTTCATCCCCACCCCCACAAATCTCACTCCCCTTGTTATGCTGCTAAAAATGTGTCAGAGACCTCATATGCTAAAAATGGAAAGTTGCTCATATCTCCCAAACCCCTTGTCTGATCCCCCATGATATTTTAATAACATCTCCTTCTCAAAAACGTCTTTCAAATGATCCCAACCTTGCATCTAATGGTATTCTACATTATTTTTAATGGCCAAACAAACTTTCCCAAAATAAAATTTTTATTTTCAAATCTACACAGTTCTGACAATTGAAATCATCTAAAAATTACAGCAAAGCATCCTTATGAAATAAAAAAACTTTTGAGACCAATCTTGTACCATTCTAACACCAGGAAGACCTACTTTTAAAAATAGTAATCCTTCGTAAGCCTCATAGTCTATAAATAGTAAGTGTTGTAAATGGTCCATTATCAGAGTTGTCATTGCTCCTTGCACATTAAGGAAACTCAAAAGTGTTAAATTGAGCAACTGGTAACTAAAAATACTCCCTACATTAAGGATTACTAAAAATAGTAAGTGACGGTATATTAGTCGAGAAATAAGGATGTTGAGTTACCAATGTTGATGGAAGGGCACCTAGATGTGTTTGAAATAGTGCAGAACATCATACTAACTTGGCATATTTGTGATTTCACAATATGCACTTTTAGTTGAATGAAGGAACAATTCTTTTATTCCATAGAGAAGACATTTTTCAATGAGTAACATATGAGAAAGAAGGTGTTCGGGAATCCTGAGGGTGATTCCATTAAGAAAGGAGACATCTTCTTCACCAAGGTGAAGTTTGAAGCCAAGAGGAGTAAGGTGATGATCCCCATGTCCTAACTCCGACCTTGTGTTCAAAGAGAATCATCATGTTTCCATCTCAGTGTAGATCTCATAACAATGTTTTTGAACACTTATTCAATGCCATGGAGCATGTCCATATCTCATGGAAGGGGGAAGTTGCAATCTCAACACTTCAAGTCAACAAGAGGTCAGAGGAAAATAATCTCATTCACAAAGCATTTTCTCAAAATACATCAGATGTAGGGCCTTCATCAACAAAAAACTTTCTCATCTCTTAATTTTCACTTCTCTCTCTTATTGTCTCCCCCTCCTCTCTCTAACATTTTATTTCTTCAATGGGAATGTACTTTTCACTCTTTCATCTTATTCACTTAAGTGGCCTTATGTTTAATTGTAAAAAACCCTTTTCAAAAATAAGAAAAAGACTTAATTTTGCTCCTAGGGAATGTGAAAGGTCACAAGTGGTGGTGAGATGAAAAGTCACATGAGGAAGAGACATTTTGTAAGCTATAAATTGGAATATCTTCTCCATTTCAAAGAGTTAGCATTTTTTTATTGTACTAGTTGTCGAGTTTCACTATTACTTCAAGCAATAAAGTTTAATTCTTCTCTCTCCTTGCGTATGTTCTTCCATCCTCTCTATTTTCCAACTTTGTAAAAGAAATAAGGAACTGTGTCTTTGATTAAAATGAACTCATACAACTTTGTGTCTTCTGATTTATTAGTCTTACCATTGCTTACATGGTTGTCTTCTTCTATTGAATGTGGACCTACTCTGGTTAATTTTGGTGAGAATCTGCTAGTGCATACTCACAAAATTAACCCTCTCTCTATTTCTTCTACTCCCATTTACCTCTCTCCAAACTAATTCCTCCCTTGTACACCCTATAAGTAGTTTTCCATAGGTGTAGTGGAGTATTTCTGTGTAATCTCGGCCTAACAACCACCCCACAATTCTATTTAGTTTGCATTCAATAAATGGGAGCCTCCCCATAACCAAAAAGGAGGGGCCTAGCCCCATGACCGTTGGTGGAAACCAATAATCTGCTTGTGACAAATTATTTCACCAACAGTTTTTGACAGTTTTGTTGGGGAAGATTTTCCCTTTGTGCACCCTTCAAAGATCTCAAAAAATCCAAAAAAAACATATTCTAAAAATCCATAAAAATCATAAAACTAAAAAATAAAAAAGTTACCTATCTGAATTTTCAAGAGCCTTGTTGTAATCCTATTAAAAAATATATATTTTTTCTAGTTTCATTCTTTTCTACTGCTCTGAGAAAAACTGGCAGAAAAAAGATTCAGTAAAGAAAATCAAGCAATTGGAATTGTAGTCTTTCATAATCTTATGTTTGAGCCACACGAACAAGAAGATTTCATACTTGTTCCCTTATAAATCCCAAGGACAAGTTCATAAAAATCCACTTGAAGATCCCATTGGAGAATCAGTTGCAGACTCATTAGATATCATCTCACTAAAAGATGAAGAAGAAGAAATGGTTGCACTTGTGTCATGGGGATGGAACTCCAGTCCATTAGCTTTGGCTCCTCCACTTCATGAATTACCAAAAGGATCAAGAAAGAAATTTCCCAAATTCTACGGAGATGGAAAGCAAAGTCCAGATGATCATATTACAGCTCTTATCACAGCCCGTGACATTTTTGGAGTGGGACATGAAGATGTTGTCATTCGATTATTCATGGATTCATTGCAAGATGCCGCTACATATTGGTTTTACTACTTTCTACCTCGCTCTATTACTGACTGGGAAGACATGGAAACCAAGTTTGAAACAAGATTGAAGATTACAGAAAGATGTACATGTTCTCCTTGCTCAATTAGCTTAGATAAAGAAAGAACCACAAGAGCTCATGAAATAATTTGTAGAAAATTTCAACAAGTTGATTAACATGATTCCTATTAGCGCTCGTCATACTGCAAACAATCAAAAGAGGTTCTTCATAAACACTTAGTTTCCTGAAGTTGTGTCTGTACTACAGAGAGCTCAACCAAACACTTTGGACAATGCTCAAGAACTTTCCATTGAAGTGGAATATGACCTTATCATGTTAGGGAAGCTCAAGAACTATTCAACAAAGTATAAGGTCAAAATTTTCCAAGATGAAAGTGTTGATCCACTGCTGCAAAAATTGGTCAATGAATTGACTACATTGAATAAGAAAATTTCTAAACATGCCTCATACCAAAACTAGAAAAAGAATCAAGTTATGGGAGCACCCAAAGGTTTTCCTTGGAAGCTCCATCGATCAATGCAATATGTGGAACCTGTGAAGATGAAGGAGAGGAATCAGAACTTTAAACAGAAAGAATAAAATGGATATTCAAACATTGGGTATTGTGAATACTCACATGATGAAGATCATGAAGAGTCCATGGTTGATATGAAAAAATACTCTTGTGCAATGTTCACTCGCTCACAAGCACAAAAAGAAGCCTCTTCTTCTATTGTGATCCAAAAGAAAAAACCTGTAGATCCTCAAATGACAACTCTTCCGAAAGCAACAACAAAGAGAGGATCATCGCAACTCACTTCCTTGGAGTCAACTAAGAAGAAAATTGAAACTACCTCATTCAAGGCCTCATATGCCTCTTCAAGTAAGTCTCTTTCATCTCCCCTTGTCAAATCTGTTTCTACATCTGTTGATTCTAAGAATGCAAATCCTACTTATGTCAAGGTTTTCATAGTTCCTGATGTTCCTATCACTTTTTCACCCTTTGACATTATTGACCATGTCAAGAAAGCCAAAGTTCATTTTTACGAGTCTAAGTATTTGAAAACCCAACCAAAAGAATTTGATAAACTTGTAAAGTTTATCAAAGGAAGTAGTTCAAATTCATGTTCCAAAAATGTCATTACCAAAGAAATACTTCCTTTCCTAAGTACCACTCCTCAGAATATTCTTTCCTCAACATCCTCCACTTATGGGAAAGCAAAACCTTTCTATATTGCCTTATTGGTCAATGAGTATAAATTGAATAACTGTATTATTGACTCAAGTGCCTTTGATAATGTCATGCCTGCAAAAGTTGCTAAATCTCTTGGTCTCACCATCACCCCTGCTACTGGCCATTGTTACTCCATGGAAACCAAAGAAGTACCTCTCATTGGCCAAGCGAAAGATGCCCAAGTACCATTTGCAAATTTTTCTGACAATAAGATCACGATGAAAATATTGGTGGTAGACATGGCAGCTTCGTATGGTATGTAGTTGAGCCAGAGTTTCTTTCAGGATGTTGGCAGAGATATACAGATGGATTGGTCATATGCCACCATACCCATCAATGGAAAAATGAAAAAGCTCCTTCCTATAAGGAAAATGAAATACACAGTTCAAAAACCAGATGACCATAGGGCAGACATTTATATCAAGATTCAAGGTATAATAAATTTTTCATAACTTTGGAGCAAGATGTTGAGCTACCCATATTGATGGAAGAACACCCAGGTGTGGCAGAGCTAGTTGACAAGTATCATGATGATTTAATGGAGCTAGAATTTGATAGTGTTTACTTCCCATTGGATGTGAATATAGATGCAGGTTCTCTACTTGGTGGTGATGATGGTCATAGAAATTTTGACTCACAACAAAGCAATCCCGAGGTGGTCAACGGTGCAAATCATGAAGAAAAAGTAATATCAAATGACTTCTTGGCATATGAGCCTCAAGTTTCAAATCACCTTCTCAAGATCGACATGAATATTTGTTCAATGAAGATGATTGTGAATATGAAACTTTTTCTTTCCCATTAGAAGATGAAAACCTTCTTAATGAGGAATGTATGAATGAGAAAATCCTTGGGTCTTTCAAAGGTGACTCTACTCAAGAAAGAGATGGCCCCATCATGAAGATGAATATCCAAGCTCAAAATGACCAAGATGGAGAAGATGATCATTTTCATTTTACAAATCTGACCTTGCACTCATTTTCCTTCCAAGAGGATGAAGCACTATGCGCATCACAACATAATGAAAAGAAAATCAAAGGTGAGCCCATGTGTGTGAAAGATAACGGCTTGGAACTGTTGATAAACATGGAGCACCAAGAAACTTGTCATAGTGTTGGAAATCTCAAAATATCTATTGAAAATCAGATCATAGAGACCATGGTCATGAAGCAAATAAAAAATAAAGGCCAAATGTATATCATACACCATAAACCTTGGTGTGAGAACAGTAAGCTTGGCATGATCAAGACTTATTCTTGTAGCAACAATAGAAAATAAAGAATTGGAATGAATTTGAAAATAGATGAGAAGAGAAAAGTAAAATGTCAAAGCAATAAAGGCAATGGGATTTCTAAGTGGACCCTCACTTATAAGAAAAATCACGCAAAATTTCTTAAGAAATTGAGAAAGGGGTCATATTTTAGTGAGCCAGTCAATGGATTTGCAGAGAGCAAAGGCATTTGGTGATACTCGTGCACGGGTAAACATTCAGTGAAGAATCAATGCTACATTAAAAGCGGGTTGTCCCCTGCATGTACCATAGGTGATGTAGATATGGTATAACATGTTTCCCTTTTTGTTCTATGTTTCCCTTTTTGTGTGTTTCCCCTTTCTGTTGTGCAATCATGTTGTTTTTCTCTTGGTTGTGTCGATGACTTTGCTAGTTGTTCAGTATGGTGACTCTAAGGCCCAACGGATAAGGCATTGGTCTACTACTCCACGAGATACCTGAGGTTCCTCATTACTCCCTAAGGTCTAATGTCCCCAAGCTAGAGCTAGTTCTTGTCATGTTAAATGTCTAGCATGCAAAATTGAAAATTTTGGCCATGACAACTAAGCCCACCATTTGAAAACCTATCTCCCGGTCATTGTGAACCCTTCCTCTAGCCAACCCATTACCTCACATAACCCATCCAAGTTTGTGTCACCCTCATCCTAGTTGAGAGGAAAGTGATAACATGGTTTTCAAGTGTGTTTCATGTGCAAGAGAATAGATCCAAGATGGTTTGATCATTAGACTAAGTTCTGAGGTGGAATAGTGTTCTCCAAAGCACTAAATTGGCTATTTTTAGCCATATTACAACACAAGGACATCCTCTGGAAGCTAACAGGGAAGACTCAAGCCATCCAGAAGTTTTACAAGAGAGAAATGAAGTTATCCAAGACAATTTAGGGAAAATATGTGAAATTAATTGATGTTGGGAACAACTTAAGCAAAACCCGGTCATTTTGGGCACAGGGAGCGAAGGCTCCAACAAAGAAAGTCACCTTGTTCTGAAGATTTTGGGAGTTCCAGGAGGAGTTGGAAGCTCTACAGATACTCAATGGAAATCTCTTGGAATTCTCCATATTATGGAAACATCAATTTTTGTCTAAGCCTTTAATATCTTCCATGATATATCAAGTCATTGTTGTTGCTCCTTCGTGCTAAAAGGGTGAATGGTGCTAAGAATAAAGTTTTAGGTTGAATAAAATCTAGAAAATTGTGGGAATGAACTTAGTGGATGTTTTGGAGTCAAAATCATCTAATATTTCACCTATGAACTCCAAATTTTTCTCTAGGGGTAGAAAAGACAAGTGTGTTATAATTTCGCGTTGGGATGATGATGTCGGCATCACTTAAAGGCTTGTGCGTACTTTTCAAGGTTGTGTGTCCCATTACACTTTTCTCCAAGGTGAAAAGGGATATGGGGGACACACAATTGTGCTCCCATTATGCATGTTATGTTTTTGTCACTTAAAACTTGCCACTTAAGTGGTTAGGTGAGCACAATGTAAAAACAAACCACTTTCTCATCATGAACTCCCCCTTGGCGCATTTTGGAGCATGTTGTGTCCCCTTGGATTTTCCATAACATGAAAAGGGAAACGATGGGGACAAAAAAGTGTGCTCCACCTTCCTTTTACAAGTTTATGTCACTTAAACACATCCACTTCAAGTGTTGTGAGTGTTACAAGTACAAGCTCAAGTCTAGTCAAAATTTCCCCCCTTCTCATGTTCCCAGGGTCCCATGACTCATTTTGGAGCATGTTGTGTCCTCTTGGTTTGTCGCAAGGTGTAAATGGATATGGGGGACACAAATGTGTGCTCCCCCATGAGGTATCTCTCTTCCCAACTTGAAAAACACAACTTTCACCCCTAGGAAACATCAAAGTTGCATCCTACTCAAACCACTTCCCCTTTCCTCATGTTGACATGACCTATGGCTCATATTTTAGCTGGTGATGTGCCCTCACATTGTCCAAAAAATAAAAGGGACATGGAGGACACAAAAATGTGTTCCCTCTCTCCACATTAACCCTCATTCAACCCAGGTTAAGCCTGTTTGAGTCAAGCATGAGTTAAAGTGTGCAAGTGAGATAAAAAACTTCATGTTCAAATATTCCTCCATTTTTGAATTGTAAAGCTTCATCTCCCCCCCCCTCCGAAATATTACTCCCCTTGTTATTATGCTACTAAAAATATGTTAGACACCTCATATGCTAAAAATGGAAAGTTGCTCATATCTCCTAATCCCCTTGTCCAATCCCCATGAGATTTTAACAACTAATTCTCAAAAATGACTTTAATATGATCCCAACCTTGCATCTAATAGTGTTCTACATTATTTTTGATGAATTGCAATAGTAGAAAACAATATTTTCCTGAAATAAAAACTCATTTTTCATATCTACACTTGAGATTTTAGTGACTGAAATACTCTAAAAAATGGAGCAAAACATCCTTATGAAATAACCAAACTTTTGAGAACACTCTTGTTCTTGATATTCTGACACTGGGAAGACCTTAGTGATTCTAAAAATAATAAGTCTTACTAAGCCTCAAAATTGGAGTCTATAAAAAAAAAATAGTAATTCTGCTATAAATAGTCTTGCATTTGTAGACATGAAAATCACACAATTTAGGCATTATTTAGTCCCAGTCTCATACTATTATTCATATGGTTTTTTTGAGTGAAGAAAGTACTAATTAACCCATGTCCTTCAACCATTTTACTTTGCTTGCTTTCATCACTGTTGACCTCCCACATGTACTCACCCAGTTAGTTTTTTTCCATTTGGTGTCATTTTATCTTTGACTGGGGTGCCCCACTGCCCTGGTCCCATTCAAGATGCCCTGATCCATTTCCCACTTTACCTCTATCTTTTGGGCACTTTCTAGCCATTTGAGCTTTCCATATTTTTAGTGGTCGGACATTTTTAGGGTTAATTACAAAATTAGAACAAGAGAGCCATATAAATATAAATTTATGAGACCATAATAAGGGAATAAATACTAAGCACTTCTATCATCACCTAAGGTTGCAGCCATCAAAGGCTCCATTTGCATCTATCTAGCTCCACCACAAGGAACAAGGTCAGTTCATCCACATCACACTGCATAGGAGGGAAGTTTTATTCTATTCCATCCATTATTTTGTTACATTTCTACATCAAAATTATTGTTACGCTACCTCATTAAGTGTGATTGGCACAAGAGAACCTAGGGTATGATTGCACACCCCCACACACACACAGAACTACATAGAGTTTGAGATGTAGTGCAACTCTTAGTTAGTAAGTCCACCATTGTGGCATGTTGAGGATAGTCTGATCCCTTCATATGACCAAACAATTAGTTTCCCGAAATAAAAAACTTGTATAGGGGTTTTGCAGGTGATTCCTTATTGCAGAGTTTTGCAATCACATCTGAAATCGTAGTCTCAATGAAGTTAGTGCAGCAAGAACATAACCCTTAGTGAACATCCAATGGCACCTAAAAGGAGGGTTTGAGTTATTTCCGTAGACCAAGGTACCCATATATGAAACTAGGGCATCCACGAGAACCTGTGTCACTTCTCAAGGCGCCCCAGTCTAACCAGAGAACTCGGATCTAAGTTTTCTCAGGCTTATGTTAAATCGTTTCCCCCTCCTATTTTCTTGGTTCAGATTACGACACAATCACAACATATTTTTTGAATCAGCTAAGCTCTTCCTAGTCCTCTTTTCTCATTAGGGTTTCACATTTCTATTTACTTAGTTACTTGGGTCACTTTCTTTACTGAGCTGAACTGTCATTTATTTTTGTACTTGATATTAGATTAACCATATAATAGAACCTTCAATTCCACATTTTTACTTAATCATTGTTGATGAACCCGATCTTCGAATACACTCTCTCCTTGGGCATTTTGTACATATGCCCAGTCAATTGTAGTGGTCCATTTGGGTCTTATCAATATTGTGAGCTTCCTTCCTTGACTCGTAGGGCCTCCAAACCAATGGTTGATATCCCTACTTCTGTAACTACCACTGAAAATCATTTGGATATTCGCACCCTGGTCCTCATCACGACATGAATGCATCTGATAGTGAGAAGTCCTACGATGAAGACACTAATGTCGACCTCCATCAACTTGGGCACTATTACTAGCCATTTTCGAAAAGCTTTGTGTGATCATCCCACTCATCTTTTAGTATGTCCAACATGTTGAGTTGTGGAGCTTAATTAATTCAAATTAACATGCAATATTAAACTTGCTGGAAAACACATATAAATGATATTGGTTATGAAGGGACCGACATCGGTCAGGAAATGAGGGACCCACATTGGTTAGGGCTAACTAGCTACGGGTCACCTGTATGTGAGTGTTGCATTTAACTCATGGGAATTAGGCTCTATTTTTAGCATTAAAGCAGATCTATTGATTCTACCATTGCAAGGTACTAAGTGCCCTAAGTTTGTATACTGCCTATCATAAGCATGAAAGCTAGGGTTTAAAAGTAAGGATTGTAAGAATTGATGATTATTCTGAGAGAGAGAACTCTTGGAGAAGAAGAATCATCTTAAGAGAATTACAGTATTCTACATCTGAGAGGTGTGGAAGATTGTAAATTGCTACATTGTACTATATTGTGACGAGCTTTGGCACAATAGATTGTCATAGTTTCATGATGGATGCATCACACACACATGGGTGAACCACGTATATAATCTGGTGTTGATTTAGATCTCTTGTAGTGCATATTTGCTTTGGTAAGTAATATCCACTTTTATTGCATGTATGCTTAGATTATGCTTAGATCTAAGGACATTATCTGTATAACCTTGTGTTAACTTCAATAGTGCACGACTCTTTATAATTTTAGGGATTCTCTAAATCCCAAAAATAGAATCCGAAATCACCAGATCCATAACTAATGAAAGTGCATCTCTTGGATAGGGGATTCAACTTATTGCTATTTTCCTTATCAATACGCACAAAAGCTTCTGAACCAAAAAGTTCAAGAAAAGAAACATCTACCTCTTGACAAGTCCATGATAACACTGAGTGATTTCATCCATCTAGTGACACCTTAGAAGGCCCAGGGTTAATCAAATAAATCGATGTATCAACTGCTTCTGTCCCAAGAATGCAAGGGCAACCCAGTATCTATCCTCAGACTTCTAGGGCACGTTCCACGATTGTCTTGTGCATTCTTTCTGTAACACCATTCTCTTGTGGTATTATTGTAACCATCATTTCTCTATATATTCGATTCACTGAACCCATAATTATGTGAAATTCTTGCTACAGGCTTCACCACCATGTGTCAGATCTAAGGCACTTTAACTTCTGAATCTGATTCATTCTCAACAAGGGCTTTCACATCTGTGACATAGTATCAAAAACATCAAATTTTCATTTGAATACATTTAACTCATACCTTTCTTGTAACATCCTCAATGAAAGTTTCATCATATAGGGATCCTCACATTTCTATTTACCTAAGTTGTTCCCCACACATCTGAGTGTACAAGCTCTGATTTCTGCTCCTTTTTACTTGCCCCAACTTTGAGAAATATCACTCTCTTTTTCTTTCCAAATACACAATGCTCACATAAATCTAACTATAGAATCTTTCAGAACATGATAACTTACCACTTATCGTTTTAGATCTACATTCTTTTTGGTGAACTCCGATGGCTTCGAATACGACTTATGCTCACTTGCATGCATATAAATCTAAAGTAGATAATGCAAAAAAATAATTAGTAACACTCGAAAATAAACATAATGTTCTTACCTTCTTACCTCTTGCCACAATAAAAGCACCCTTGGCGAGCTTTCCAAGAGTCTGCTATGAATGTAACCATGTTACCAGCTTCACCTAATTGGCCTTCAAAAACCAGATTTCTCTTGAGGATTGGCAAATGCCTCACATCTTTTAATACCCATGTATTTCCATTCTACCATTTTAGATGAACTCCCCCTTTACCAGTAATACTGCACAATGTTCCTCATCCACCGACATGAAAGCATGCCTAAAATTGCCTTGGACAGAAGTCCTACGATGAAGACACTTATTAGAGGTTACATGGAAAGAAACTCCTAAATCTAAAACACATGATTACTGATTCTATTATCCAAAGAAAGAATAAGAGCATCTTGCGTGATCATCCCACTCACCCTCTTGTATGTCCTAACATGCTTTGATTGATGCTGCAAATTCTCGTGATGCTTCCAGCCTCTATAGTTTCTCCTTTTTTTGCTCCCATGGTCTCCACCCCACCCATTTATGTCTCAGTTTCCATTCCTACTACTGTCACTCTCGTTATTCACTCTAGTACACCTAACATGCAACTTGTGGCTCTTCTTCAAATACTCTTATTCTAAGTTCTCTATATCACAATTTGCAAACCCAAATTCATCAATCTCTAGATTGCTACTTCTCGCAGATCGCCATCTTTAGATTTTACATCATTTCTACATACTCCCTTCGCACATGTTATATCTACCTATCCCTTACAACCTAATTTCATTTCTCCAAATTTTCCCCATCTTTAAAGGCCCATGGCGATCCACAAGAACATATCTATGTGCTTTTCATGTAGCATGCCTAGACTATGTCAACGGCTCTACAATACTATCTAAGATCTTTCCTCATAGCTTACAAGTTTATGCAATGTGTTGGTTTTATGACCTACCTGCCCATTCAAGTAAACTCTTTCACACATCTTTACTAATGCTTTTCTCGCTTATTTTTCCAATTAACATTGGCCCTAAGATATATTATGCTCAACATTCACAACTCAAACAAGGAATCTAATGAACACTTAGTGGATTATGTCTTGCATTTATAAAATCAATTTAGTCAAGATGCCAAATATGCTTGTGGATGCTGAGCTTTAGAGACTTATTCATTTAGAGTCTTTTACCTCCACTCCAGGAGAGTGTTCTCTTTGAGACTTCTCCTTCCTTCGATTAACTATGTCATAACTCTTAAGCTACGTGAAACCAAGCTCTTAGCTATAGGCAATCTTAAGTATCAGGAACAAGAATCATCCTTCACATGCATTTTCAAGGTAAGTAAACATTCAAGCCATTTATGACTAAACCATCAGATACAAAAGTCACTGTCAACGCAGTCTATACTAATAAGGAGCCTCAATTTCAACCACATCGACGTATATTCACTAAGTTTAGTATTCCCCCCACGTCTTTTATGACCACAACTTATCAAAATTAACTTCGTCACACTACCCTTTCCACTACAAATCAATCCATCTCGACCAACAAGGCATAATTTCGATGAACATTCCCATTGTGACTATCATCAGTGTATCAGACACTCTACTAATCGTTGTTACCAACTTTCGATTTCTCATTCAGGGTGTGATTGACAATAGTCAAATCGAGCTTCTGGAATCTACAAGTTCTGCACCTGTCAATGAGAATCATAAGCTCAAAATATTTAGCAAACCTCTACCCAAACATGACACAAAAAACGAATGACTCGTCGGCTTGATTATGTATACCAAGCAATGGCTCCTCTTGCCTCAAGATCCCTTGAATTTTTCAGTTGCGCATACCGATGCTTCGCCACCGGTCATCTCTTTTTTCTAACCACGATTATCATGTGACTTTTTACATCTAATCACCTACATATCAAAGAATTTATTGGGCCCGATCACCATCAATAATACTAAAGTTGAACCATCTTGGCCTATTAGTGTATGTTATATTCCATTTCTTCTTTCCATCGGTTACGCTCAATCATAAATCGAATACCCTCTAAAAAAACCCATATGGTGTCGTCAAGATACACGTTATGGTTGCTCCTCTCACTTTTCTTGTCCCTTTCCTTATTGTGACAATTAGTTGATGGTTGTCACATGCTGCTCAGAATCAACTGGATTTTTACGTCTCAATACATTATCTCTATGAATCATTTGTGCACCTTAAATTCATTCATAATAATCAGGTTATCTCTATTGACGATGTACCCCCATCTATTCCATGGTCATCATCTTTTCGATTGTTATATCATGTACCTCTTTCATCATCTAACACATCACATTCTATATTGCTAAAAGCACAATCTACTCCTAGTTCACATACTCACAAATTATCTATGTAACCTCACGAAACTCCACTAGTCCTACACATAGGTATAGGCCCATTCCTTAGACAGTTACTGCATCTCGACGTAGGTCACCACCTCGTTTCATTCCACATGTTATTCCATCATCTCTGTACAGATTTTTTGAACGTATATCTCCACCGCCTACGCACATTTTATCACACCACAACATTCATCATATATTCATCCATTACATGCACATAGGACTTCACTCACGTGCACACATTTATCTACCATACCACCAATCCTAGCACATGGTCATACGACTTTCATCACCACATTCATTCGGATAGAGGACCCTTGTCCTTCACCGTTATTGGCTAGTCTATTCACTCACGTGCACTTGGGGGGCATAACCTTCACACATACCCCCTATCTTTGCATCAACCTATCTCTCATCTTTTCATTATCATTCATCAATCCCCTAGCATGCGACATCGTCATTACCCGATGACACACTCTTGTGCTGTGGCTCACAACTTGACTGTTGAGGGCATACTACACATGAACCCCATACACTACACGATAAGTACTACACATCTTGTCTCTACAAAAATCATACAATACATCTCACAATTCGCACACAGTACATCTTCATGTTCCTTCACATCATTACTATTTCGACATTTTGTGCATCTACACATCATATATTGTCTACACATCATTCTAGTATTCATCACATAGGCGTCACACTCCTATTGTCTATGCATCTAACATTACATACTACTTATCATACATATCACATAACACACACTTCACACTATTAGGTTATCTAATCATCTTGCATTTTGTAGTATACACATTTTTATCATCACATGGTCTGTATCTTATCATCACACATACTACATCATATTCTACGTGATGCACTCACTACCCTTATGACGCACTCTATTTCCTCAGTTCATACTTGACTGTTAAGGGTTTACAAATCAAATGGACCTTATCATACTCACACGTTCATCATTCAACCTTCTATCATGCGACATTACGAGGTTAGTGGCATACACTATAGGATAAATGGTCATGTATTCCTACATCTTGTAGTGGTACACGCTTTAGGCTACATCACCACTCCCTCTATTTCATCTCATCGTGATATACACTTTAGGCTACATCATCATGCATTCATCTCTAGGTCGCATATCATCACCACACATACACATTCATCACAACGTGTTAGACACACAAACACACACACACACACTTCAACCATGTTTCCTGATGACACACTCTCATTTTTGGTTCATTCTTGATTGCTGAGGGGGCATACTAAATGAACCTCACTACATATACTTCCATTCACTCAGGGGGCACGCAACTCCTATCATCCATCTTGCATGTCATTCCATCCATCCATAACATGTTGCATATCTTGGTTGCTTTTTACTCTTGCTTACATTTACTTGTATCATAGTTTATCTTTACTACACATGCTAGCTAGATCTCTTATATGTCATTATCTTTACCATACACACATGCGCATTCATGTCCTTTTCTAGTTGTGATTGCATAGATACATAGTATCTTACATGCAACATGGATGCTCACCTCCTACCACTCCTATAATGGTTGTTGGGGGCATCCACATTCGTATCTTAAAAGTGATATTATTTCATTTTGTACTTAGCAATTTAAATTACTTCTTATACACGCTTTTGACATATGGGTTATCTTTCTAACATGCTAACGGGTGCTTCATGTGCATAGATTTTTTTATGCATATGATTACTTTCTTCCATGGCTATCTATTTCTTTGTTTTCTATTGTTTATCTCTTATTTTTTATTGTATGCGGGCATTGCCCTTTGTTTAGTGTGCACACTTGTTTTTTGTATGCGTCCATTGTGGCCTTGAGTGTCTTGCGACATCGTGAGTGATGTCCCATGTTTGCAACCCGATTTGTGTGGTCTATATTGTATTCTTGGGTGTTACATTACATGCTTTGTATCTCGCTATACATTGTTTGTGTAGCATACACTTGTCTTTTACATGCATGTTTTTTTGTACTAACACTTGTTTCTAGCCACTTGTTTGCATGTGCCTTGGTTTATACCAAGCACATTCCCTTCCCCTTATAAGGCACAGAGTTTATGCATGGTTGGTCCTCTTTTGGGGCCGTATTCTCCTATCTGCGATATCGCATGCGCCCCCAAAGAGGGGGACATCAGTTGGGGATTTACACACTACACAACGCTTTCTACAAGTACATTTCAATTTTCCATTTTTTTCCCTTGACATTGTGGGTTATACAATGAGTGGGTTTAGACCAGTCTAGATGAACCCCATACACAAAGGATTTTTATAGGGTAGATTGTCCTTAGCATTTTGGGGAGCAGTTATAGGTTGGAGGATACAATGGATTTCCTCCGTACACTACTTTGGCCAACGGGATCGGATCACCCAAAAAATCAGGCAGTATAGAGATCTCTTCACACTATCTTCAGGGAAGCAGTTACAGGTTGGAGAATAATGCAACTTTCTCCCTACACTTCTTCGGCCACAGTGGCGTGAGATCGCCCAAAAAACTTGCACTTCAGTTACAAGATATGATATCCTTTCTACACCCTTTCTCTCATCATGGATCAAGCGCACACGTGTCCCTTTTAATTTTTAATACTTTTATTTACAATGTCTTTGTACTACATACATGTATTTTTACACATAGTTTTTACACATATACATACATATTTGACTACATTATCAACTTCTTCTTTGTACAGATCCGTCTGTATGGGAAGTATGCAGTCAATAACAACAAACAACTACAACAATGGCATGGGTAACAAAAAACAACAACTTCATTCGACAGTTTGTACCTCATACTAACATGCAGGCACACTCACACACATTGGCATCTATACATGTGATTACAGCCCTAGGTTCACTTTCATCACTTGTTACACTTGTTACATCTTTAGTCTCCACATGCTCCACTATTTTTGTCACTCCATGCTTTATCTGGTCCTTCGACACGATTTGCTACATCACTCTACATGGATTATCATGTACACATCTCTATCTACTTTATGTGTACCAAGATTTCTGCGTTCGGCAACATAAAGTGAGGAAAAATGTAGACACAAAATCACGCACTTTGAGTCATTGTTTAGTCTTGGTCTCATACTATTATTCATATGGTTCTTAAGTGAAAAGAGTAATAATTAACCCATGTCCTTTGGACCATTTTTACATTACTTGTTGTTGTCATTTTCAATCTCTATACATGTACTTTCCCAGTCTATATTTTTCCATCAGGTGCATTTTTCCTATTTCCAACTGGGGTGCCCAGCCTAGGACTGAAGCGCCCTAGGCACCCTAGTCCCCTCTCAGGGTGTCCTAATCCTCTTTCCCACTTTACTCTCCACCTTTTGGGAACTTTCTAGCTCATTTGAGCTTTTTATCTTTTTGGTATGTGGACCTTTTTAGAGTTAATTATGTAATTAGAACAAAAGAACCATATAAATTTAAAGTTATGTGACCATAACAAGGGACCAAAAACTAAACATCTACTATCACCATCTAGAGGTTACATCCATCAAAGGCATCTAAAGCTACATTGTACATCCATTTAACACCATCACAAGGCACATAAGGCTGGTTCATCTGCATCACACTGCATAGGAGGGGAGTTCTATTCTTTTCCATGCACACATTTTAGTACATTTCTTCATCTAAGTTATTGTTCTCGCTACTTCACAAAGTGTGACTGACACAAGAGCAACCTATGGCACAATTACACACACACACATACATAGCTAGAACTACATTGGGTCTGAGATGTATTGCAATGCATTTAGTTAGTAAGTCCACCATTGTGTCCACTGAGGACAGTCCGACCCCTTCATATGCATCTTTCTTTTCATATGGTTTTGATGCTTTGTCTCGGGGTTTTACAAGTGATTCCTTCCATCTGTAGGTATTAGAGCAGTGACATCTAGATGCAGTTTTGTGACAGTTAGTGTGACAGGAAGTGAACACATGTGAACATCCAACGACACCTCAGAGGATGTTTATTTGGCCATTTCCATAGAATAGGGCACCCAAATCTCAAACCAGGGTGCCCATGGGCGCCCCTATCCCTTTCTAGGTGCCCCAGTCTAGCCATAGATAGCTCAGATCTATGCTTTCTCATGCTTCTATTTAGTGATCGTTTCCTCTTCATGTTTACCTAGTCTCACACTGTGACACAGTCTCGTGACATCTTCGTAAAATCAACTAAGTCTTTTTTTTAACCCTCTTTACACATTAGGATTTCACATTTCTATTTGCTTATATTGTTTGGGTCACTTATTTAATCATTTTACTTAGCTTTCATTTATTCTATTATTGTTACTGCTTCTATTAGCATTATAGATTAGAACATCGAATATCCATTTCTATTTTTAGTTAATTAGAATTCTCAGAATTATGGTATGTGTATCCTCTCTTGGACATGAGGAATTAAACTAAGGAAAGAAAAAAAATGTGTTTCAATGGTAACTGAAATGGAGACTAATCTTCCTTAAGACTTGGAAACTAGAAAATAGTAAGTGACAATTTTTTGTTGCCTTGCATGTGTAGAAAAAGGATTTCGAGTTATAATTTGCACTTTCATTTGAACTGAAGGACATATGTATATCTATACATATATATATAGGGATACTATACAATGACATATACGTATGACATATATATAGGTATATATAGGCAACCTATAGGTATGATTCCATTCGGATAGGATATATATATATCATGGAGGTGATATATATGTATAGCCATGTAGGATATATATGTGATGATCCCTATATATGTAACTGTGACCTGTGTGTCCAGTGAGGATCATCATATATCCATGTAAGTATGTATATATATGTATGTATATCTAAATCATATGCCCTTGAGTGTGCCCATATCTCATACACAGGGGAAGTTGCAATCTTACCATATATCAAATCATATGCAGGATGTATATGTTGTATATACATAATCTTATGCATATATATTGTATCCTCATATATCATATATGATAGCAGGTATCTTCATCAATATGTAGGTGTATCGTATGTATATGTATCACTGCTCTATCTTATGTATCTACAACATAAACTCTATGTCATATATGTTATATATGTATATACATATGTGTGTGTGTACACTTTTTCACACATACATACATACATGCACTTAAATGAGCCTTATGTTTTATTGTAAAAATCCCTATATAAAAATAAGATAAATGACTTAATATCAGTCTTGAGGGAATGTGAATGGTCACTAAGTTAGAGTTTTCATGTATGAAAAGTCAAATGGATATTTGGGAGAGGAAGGTGGAACATTTTGTAAGCCATAAATTGCACTCCCCCCGCACCCTCCTCCCCCATGCCAACGTGTGTGTAACATGTGTGTGTCATGTGTGTACTAGTGTGTGTGTGGGTGTGTGTGCACAAACATTAGACATATTTAAAGCTAAATAAATAAATATGCATGTATATGCCTATGTTCTTGCTATGTAAAACAAAAAAAATTCCATAGTTTGTATAACATCTCCATAATCTTGTGCAAACAAACCAAATAACTATATCTTTGAACTTAATGAACTCCTAGAGCTATAGTTTCTTTCGAAAAAAAAGAAAAAAAGATATGCTTACATTGTTGTCTTCTTAACTATTGTAAAGTGGACCTAATCTATGATACTGTTGGTGAGAATTTGCCATGTGAAGACTGGACGAAATATTTAAATCCATAGACCTTGAGCTTCAATCCTTCTCTGTAAAAAAATAAAAAAAAAAACTCAGAGAGACTCAAATGAACCTGGAGAATGGAGAAGAAATAAAAAATGAAATAAGATCACAGGTTTAGTAGAAAATATATTCTCATCATTTTGGATCCTTAGGGCTTTTGGCCATCCTATGGTGGAGATTTAACGTTTGTATCCAAGGGATGAGAAGCCTCCTGAGTGTGCAAAATTCATTGGTGGCCTAGCCCCGTGACTATTTCATGGAAAGGGTTTTAATGTTCCCAAGAACAATTAAGTGCCTTGGTCACTCTCAGGTAAGTGTAATATTAGATGAGATAATGTAGTCTAAATTATAAATGTGTTTAGATGATAGTGATAGTTTGACTCTAGTATTATAGTTTTTTTGGATTCCCTTTAGCATTGATAGTCTCCAAAATAATTAAATTAGAGATTTAGTTGAATTTCGTTGTAAGATTAGCGTAATAGTGGTTAGTTAAATTTACCACATGCACCAGTATGTGAACATTAGTAAGATTAATTAACCTAATCCCATGCCATGCATAGTGAAGAATTTCACCTTGGTCCCCATCCAGTTAAAATAATTAACCCCACAATTGTTGCTAGGCCCCCAGTCTGTGTATACTATGTGGGTCCTCGACCTCAATGGGTCTAAAGTTTGAAGGATAAAATGGATTCTTTTTCCAAGACCAAATTTGACACTTGATCACATTTGACACTCTTCCACGTGGAACATTCACAATCTACCACCTCAACCATGTGCTTCCTATGCGATCAATGTTATATCGCATGTGGAGTGTTTCCATACCGTTGTTACGGATCGTAATCGTCGACGCATTTCGGGAAATAATTGTAATGCCTCGTATCAATTGAATATAGTGGCATATATTGCTGACTACTGTGCCATCTCGTAACTCGTTATCACAACAAAGTGGTAGCGAACATTCGCAGCTATGATTATCCTTCAAATAACACCTCCCTAGTGAAGAACCATTGTATTGCGGGTTGGTTCCGCTTTCATCAAAATAGTTGCTACTTAGTCATGTTACTCTTCTGTGAATGTGTCAATTCTTAACCATTGTAACTTTTTATTTATCTTAGGACAAAAACATCATCAAAAGAAACATTTAAATTCACCATCTTGATTAATTATCACTTTTCCCATCTTAACGGTATGGGACTCATGGTGCTTGATTATTTTTTAACATGGTTTCTCTTAGGAACTTGCATTGGGTGAGGCGCGATAAACCCACAAATGTTGATTTCTCGAAATTGCTTAAGAGAGTACAAATGCATAACAACATCCTGGTAACACAAGTAATTGCCTTCTTGGGAAGTATGTTAACATCGCCAAAAGTCCATTCATATCCACTTGATATAATTAGCCCCAGAGTAGGATTCTTGAGACTAGTTTTGATAGAGATAGTGGGAAGCTTAAGAAGGATTTACAACTTTGAAACATACACATTACCTAACATAACTAGGGATTTGAGGGTTTTCCCACGTATTTGACCAATGGAATTAAAAGTACATGTTTCAAGATTGTCTAAGTCCATTGGGTTGAGAAGATTTCCATTCCTGAAACAACATTACTGAGTGCCCTCGTTACTTATATGACCCCATGTCAGGGTAGTCTTCCATCTTAGAAGATCCAACATGTCCACCTCGTAGAGATCTAACTGTCTGTTAGGGGTCTTACAATTGGAGTTGAATCTCAACACTAGTTTTTTTTTGAACTTTGTTTTTAAGTTGGATCTTATGGGTAAAAATCCTCTGGACCCATCTTGTCCACTGCGAGAAGTAAAGTAAGCAAGGAGAGGGAGTGGCAATCCTTAACAGAAAAATGGGCATGCAACAAGATCCAAGGCAAATAAATGGATATCCACATTAAAATACTTAACATGATTACAAAATGTCTAGAATTCTCAAGATCTGATTTGAGAATAAGACCCTGAAAGATGAAAACGAAAAAACAATGTTATTTAAAGGCAACAACTAAAAGGATTGAAAAGTGTAAGCTAGGAAAAATACCACTACTAACAAGGAATTAAAATACCAATAATCATAGCTCCTCCTTTGTGTTCCGTAGCAAACCTCGGAATGGGCTAGGAAACTTGGATTGAGCCCTGATTGTGTGATATATAGGTGTTTTTCTTAAAGACGGAGCAAGGCCTTCCTGCAACAATGATCCTCTTACTTTGCACTAGATGGGAAAAAGGATTATGAGGCTATTTTGGCATTAGGACGAGGAAAAATGATGTTCTTTTCTCAAAGGATGCAAGAACTTAGATATGGCATGAAAGTTTATTCTCTGTGTGTTTAGAGGGGAGGGGTAAGGTTGTATTTATAGCCTGAGGGAGTGATTAGCTTAGATTAATTTAAGTAATCATGGTTTGAAAATGTGGGCAAGATTAAGTGAGTGGTTTGAAAATGTGGACAAGATTAAGTGGGTGGTTTGAAAATGTGGGCAAGATTAGGTGAGTGGTTTGAAAATGTGGACAAGATTAGGTGAGTGGGGACCACGAAGAATGAGTGAGGATTTGAATTATATTTTTAATTCATAAGTGGAGGATTTTAGGTGAGTGGGGACCATGAATGGTGGGTGATGATTTGAATTTGAATTTTTAATTCAATAGTAGAAAAACATGGAGAATAATGACATGTGGTGAGGATTAGGTTTTTTTTGGATTTTGAAATGGATAATTAATCAAACTATATTTGATTAATTCGAAGTGTATTTTTGTGGGAAATGAGGAAAGGGAATTAATTGATTTAAGATAGATGTGAAATTGGGGTGTCTACATTTGTCCCTCTTTGGAAGGGTACTATGAAAGTAGTGTCCTTTCAAAGAAAGTAGATGGTATGGGGGAAGAATTCAATCTATTTTTTAAAAGGTAGAGCGAATGTTTGTTGGGGAGAATAGAAAGTGGTGAATGACGGATGTCATAGTATCCTCTAAGACAAATGTCATGAGAAGATGTGATTATGGATAGATGTGGTGATGCCCCCTCGAGAGGACTGACGAGAAGGGAATATACGATAGAACTCTCGAAAAGAAGGGGAATGGATTCGGTGGAGAAGAGGATGATAATGGAGTGGAAGAGACTGGAATGAGCGCATGATGCAAATGGAGGAAGGATTCAATCGACCTTGAATGCTAGGTGTGAGGGTGTGTGGGGAAAGAGAAAAAGGGAAGGGGATAGGATTGGGGGTTGATTATGAGAAGAGTAGGGGAAATAGGGGAGGGGAACAAAAGGAATGAAAGAAGTAGTAAATAAGAGAGAGTTGATGATAGGGGGAAAGAAGGAATGGAAATGATGAAGGAAAAAAACAAAAAAGACAGATAGAGGGTGGTAAGGGGATAATAAAAATAGAGCGGGTGTTGAAAATGAAGGAAGCAACAGAGATAGTAAAGAGGGATTGCCATGGCAGTGAAAAAAACAAGAAAGGGAAAAAGGTAAATAAGAAGGAGAAAATGAGATGGAGAGGTAGGGGGTGATGAGGTGATGTGATGTTTGAATGAAATGGGGAGGAAAATAGAAAGAGACGAAAGAAGAAGTGAACGGGAAAAAAAAGAAACTATGAGGGATGAGGAGAAAGTGTGAAAAGAGGAGAGAAAGAAGAGAAAACATCTATCAGAATGAACGAAAAGGTAGGGCGGTGGTAGAGAAAAGGGGAAGTGTTCAGAGAAAAATTAAATAGTGAAAATTAGGGGAGAAGAAAGGAAGATTTAGAACGAATACAAGGAGAAGGAGAAGATGAAGGGGGACACAAATCGTGGGTCATTGATGAGGAAGACCAAGGAAAGAATATGGAACAGACCGTATGGAGATGCAGAGAGCATGTGGGCGGGTGGTATGATAAAAAAAGACAGGAACAAGCAGCCAGAACAACCAAGTTAAGAAGGGATACGAGAAAGGACCCGGAGGGGAGGAAGACACGGGGGCAAAGGAGGAAAAAAGTTAAAGAGAAAGGGCGGACCAGAGGGCCCCCCCCTAGTGAAAGAATAGGTAGGGAACTGCAAAAGAGTGCGAACAGCACCCCCCCACCCGATGAAGTAAGACCCAATGGAGGTACGGCAATTAACCAAACACCACACACAAAACACCTCACCTAAAAAACAACACACACAATAAAAGACAAAAACTCTACACTCCTATAAAAAATACCACACCACAATGCTTCACTAAATAAACAAACTTAACCCAACCTAAAACACACCACCATCAAAACAAAAAAAAAAAAAAAACAACACAAAACAAAAAACACCAAAAAAATAACAAAAAAAAAAAAACAAACAATAAACACACCAAAAACAAAAACAAAAACAAAAAAGAAAACAAAAACAAATACCACAAAAAATCAAAAACAACAAAAAAAAAAAAAACCAAAAAAAAAACAAAAAAAAAAAAACACCAAAAAAAAAAACAAACAAAAAAAAAAAATTGGTTTGTTTAAGGGAGGGATTGGGGAGGGGGGCGGGCGGTGGGGGGGTGGGTGTTTGTGGAGGGGAGGTGGGGTGGTGAGGGGGGGGGGGGGGGGGGGGGGGATGAGTGGTTGGGGGGGGGGTTAGTGGGGGGGGCGGGGGGGGGGGGTGGGGGGGGGGGGGGAGGGGGGGGGAGGGGGGGGGGGGGTGGAGGGGGGGTGGGGTTGTGGGGGGAGGTGTGGGGGGGGGGGCAGGGAGAGCTGGGTCGAGGTGGAGGGGGATTGGCGGGGGGGGAGGATTGGGGAAGGGGGGGGCGGTGGGAGACTTGGGGGCGGAAGAGGGAGGGAGGGGGAGGTGGGGGAAGATTAATCGGTGGGAGGAGATTGCCTTGGGAGGGGGGGGCGGGGTAGGGGGATGGGATAGGGGGGGGGGGGGAGGCCGGGCTGCGGGGGGGGGGTGCCGGGAAGGGGGGAAGGCATGGGGGGGGGGGGTTGGATTAGGTAGGGGTTGTGGGGGGCTAGGGGGGTGGGGGGGGGGTTGGTGGAGTGGGCGGGGGGTGTGTGGGGGCTAGGGGGGGGGTGGGCGTAAAAATGGGGAAAAAGGGGGAAAAAGGGGGAGGACTGGTGAAAGAAGATGATACCAGGAGAAGGGAAATAAGACGAGGGGTGGGAGAGAGAAGAGGAGAAACAAAGAAAAATGATTTTTGTGTTAGAAGGGAAGGGGAATACAAAAAGAGGGAAATAAGTGGAAAGGGAACGGTAGAAGGAATGTTCAAAGAAGAAAAAGGGGAGGAAAATGTGAAAATCGATGGGAAAAGATACGGGAGAGATGCAGAGGATACTAGGATTGATAGCGAATATAGAAAAAGGATGTTGTATGATGAAGACAATAAGATATTGAAGAGGGCAAGAGGAGCTGGAGAGATGGGGTAAAAAAATGACAAGGAAAGGGTGGGATAGTGAGGGAAAAGAATAGGATGAGAAAAATAGAAGAAGGGGGATAGAAAGAGGGTAATGCCAAAATGAGGGGGATGTTAGGGAAATCCCCTTGGACAATGAGTGGTTGGGGGAAGGGGTGATGAGAAAAAATGAAAGAAAAAGAAAAGGAGAAAGCGAATGAGGAATGGAAAAAGGGTAACGCCAAAATAAATAAAGGGAAGTTACGGGAAAACCCGTTGACAATGAGTGGTGGGCTTAGAGGAGGGAAGGAATGAAGGGAAACTCTAGAAAGGTCTAAGGGAGTGAATGAGGTCGTGCGGAATGAGGATGACAATTTTTAGGGAAAACCCGTTGATAATTATTAGCGCGGGAAGAGAAGATAATGATGAAGAATGATATAGGAGTGTTACAATAAGGAACGAATGTGTGTGTGGGTAGAAATGTGGGGGGAATTGGAGACGATGACCGTGGAAAGAGTAAGTGAAAGAAGAAGGGAGGGATGAATTGGGGACTAAGTGAAAGCGAGGAGAGGATGCGGGGGTGATGAGGATGAATGAGGTGAGGATGAAGAACCAAGACATGAAAATAATGGGAAGAAATCGTATGAAGGATGATGGATCAAGAATGGGAAAATGGGGGAAAAGAATATGATTGTAGGCGAAAGAGATTATATGTATGGTGTAAGAGGATATATGGAGAAAGGATAATAGTAGGAAGAAAAAGTGGGTAGTAGGAGATATCAGGTGGAAGAAGCGATCAACAAAGTGAACGAAGAATGAGGTGGGGAAGAAGTTCACGATGACAAGTTAAGTGTAGGGAGGACCCTGACATAAGATTGTCATGTGACGGAAGTGGTTACGTAAGATTGCCATGTGAGCAAAACTGGAGATGACAAATGTCAAGCGAGAAGTGGTGTTTGCGAGAATCGAAAAGGAGGTGAACAGGAGGTATGATAATGGGGAATGCTGAGAAAAAATGAAGGGTGAAGGGTGGCATAGTGATGGGGACAGGCAAGAGATAGATCATCCTTAAGAGGGATTCTTAAGTGAGATCGCCATGCTGGGTGAGTGGTTAAGTAAGATTACCAAGCAGAGGAGGGTGATAGTGGTGGTAAAAAGATGTTGTGATGGGGAATGAAGAGGAAATATGGATTGTTGAGATTGGAGATTGATGGGCGAGTGTAAGATGACATGTCATGCTTAAGGAGAATCTCTTAAGTAAGATCGTCATGCTACTGGAGAGGGTTCGTAGGGTCACCCAACCAACATGGATGATATGCAAAGAGAAAGACAAAATGATATTGGGGATAGGGGTGGAATGTAGGTGAAGAAGATGATCGCGATGAGAGGTGGAGAATAAGATGGGGCAAATATGATGGGATGGGGGAAGGCCACAGGGCAGATCAACCTTAAGTGGAAGTCTTAAGTAAGATTGCCATGTGGCTGGAATGGTTAAGTAAGATCGCTAAGCTGAGGAAGAAGAAGGATGATGTTAGAGTTGGTGGGAATAGGGTATGACAAAATGGACTAAGGGGAACCCTCAAGTGAATTTTCCATACTACGAGAGCGTGTAAGTAGGATGACCAGGCATAAGGTGGATTTGGGGAAGGATGAGAAAAGAGTGAGTGAGGTATGCCTAAGTGGTATATGATATGAGATGAGGTGATAATAAGAAAGAAATGACACAAAGGAGTGTAACATGAATGGATGAAGGAATATATGTAGTGGAGGGCAGAGAGTGTGAGGGGAATCCTTAATTGGGATGCCCGCGTGGTGAGAGTAATGATGCGAGAATGAGAAGTAGAAGAGGTGGAGTGAGAAGTTATGTTTGATGGTGATGGTTGTTTGATGAGAGGGCAGGTGGTGAAGAAGCTTCTATAGCGGGAAGATCTTAGGGAGAGGGTAAACCTCCACTAAGGATTCCATATAGAAGGGGTTAGTAAGTAAGATTGTCAAGCGGGAAGCAAAAGTGTGAAAGGAAAGAATACCAATGGGTGAGAGGGGACAAGAATGGTGAGAAGGGTAATATGGGTATAAGCGGCGGAGGAGTAAAAATGAGGAGTGAGAATGAATGGATCAAATACATGGTGATCATGGTGGGGGAGAAGGAGCTGCTGGATAGTGAATGCTACTTGAGAAAGATCGTCAAGTAGGATTCGCAAACTGCAACGGTGATCAAGTAGGATTCGCAAACTGGAGAATGCATTAGTATGGGTGAATGGATGGGGTGCAAAGTAAGATGTTGATCATGCAAGAAGATATTCACGTGACGAAAAACATCTTAGTTTTAACATAGCACATAACATGATGCATCGTGATATAAAAGATCAGGATGACTAGACTGTAATATGCATGATAGCATAGACAGGGGCCATCAAAAAGGTTTGATGCCCCAGTACGATATGCAAATGGAAGAGAGCATAGACAGAGGCCATCAAGAAAGTATGATGCCCCAGTACGACATGCAATCAGATAACATAAGAATATTACAGAGAACACCATGATACATAAAATCAAGATGCCCCCTGTAATATATCAAGATACAAGAAATCAATTAATAATTTATAACTAATAATGCAACACAAGAACCAATAAACATATCTCTAACGTGTTCCACAGTGAGGATTGATTGGATGTGCCCCCAAGCAGGGGTACGAGGACATAGTAAAGCATTGGGTCATTGTCCTCAAACAAGGAAATAATGAGAGTCGGATTTTTCCCAAGCGAGGATTCACGCGAGGAGAAGTGGTTTGAATTTAATAGTCATAAGGTGATTGGATCATTCGTTGAGGATAATAGTTTAAAGGTTAAATTGTGTTGGTTATTTGAGAGTTTTTTTTTTTTTGGTAGTGATTTTGTGGATTTTTTTAATTTTTAATTTTTGTTTATTATATATATATACAAATTTTCTAATGTTTTTTAGATTTTTGACGATTTTCAAATGTTTGTGATTTTTTTTTTTGACGATTTTCAAATGTTTTTGGATTTTTGACAATTCTTGCTAATGTTTGTGTTGGATTTTGGATGATTGTTTCTAATGTTTTTGGGTTTTTGACAATTTTCAAATATTTTAGATTTTTAGATTTTTACATTATTTTTAGATTTTTGACGATTTTCAAATGGTTTTGGATTTTTAAATTTTAAATTTTTACACTGTTTTTTAGATTTTTAGATTTTTTACACTATTTTTTTGGATTTTTGATGATTTTCAAATGTTGGTAGATTTTGACACTATGAGTGGCAATTTATGGACCAGAGTGCAGACTTATCTTTGAGAGGCGATAAACATAGATACTATTCGTATGTACTGTGTTCCATATTGTAACTTATGCTCAGAATAACACAAATTCTCTTTCCATTGGCAGGATATGGTGGTGATGATATGATGAAAAGAATTCCAGCTCCATTCTTGACTCCACACAACTAGTAAGATGTGTGGGCTCATCACCGAGAATCAAGAAGGACGCAGGAGGTAGATAATGAATATAGAGACAAATGCTAACAACAATCCCTTTGGAAAATTGTGACTCCATTCTTCATAATAGTACTGAACCAGTTTCAAAAATGGCTTTCACTTTATGAGTCACATGCTAGACTTAGACAATTATGTGGCCTGCTGATTGATAAGATATGAGGTTAAGGGATAGTTCTCTCTTCACTTAGGCATCTAAATTACATGTTTGGGGATTCTATAATTTGTAAGCATTGTAAGATTTTATATTTTTGAAATGACTCCCTATGCCTTGCCCCATGCTACTAGTGAGAAGCAAGGGCTCATCACCAAAGGAAAAAAATAGGCGAGTGAATTTCCTTTTTATATATTTTTTATTTATTTTTGAATATTTTGCAATGTTTTTATGCTTGTATGAGAATGACCCTCTACACTTTGCCCCGTGCCACTTGTCAGAGGAAAGGGTTTATCACCGAAGACAAGACGTAGACGAGTAAGGGCACCTTCCTCCATTCCCAGTCTCACATTACCAGTAAGAAGTGTGGGCTCAACACCAAAGACTATGAAGGACGAAAGATGTGACAATGAATTATTCATAAGTTATTGAATTGATGGATTTTTTTACAATAGTGCTTTGTATTTGGGAAGAAACGTCTGCCCCCAATCTCAGCCCCACACGACTAGTAGGATGCGAGGGTTCAACACCGAAGACTGAGATGGACGACCAAACGAACTGGGTAACGAAGTTTAGAGCTTTGTTATGAAAGAGAGAATGTATTTTAAGGGAATATATTACCATTAGTAAGCTTCTAGGTATGACCATAGAGGAAAGCGACTAAAAATGGAAGAAGTATGACGCTCACAAACTTAATAGGATTTATATTAGCACTTGTCTCATGATGATAAATATGAAGATGTGATTTTGATAATGAAAATGTCTGCCAATGGAAATGAATAAATGTATTCAGAGATAAGCAAGACAGAAGGAACAATGTACATGTTGTTGTTTCCCAAAATAGAGAGTGCTTTCAAGAATAGAATTTATTTTAATGGAATGCATTCATGGGTTTTTCAAGGACTTGGCCTGTGTCAATGGCCAATTTCTAAGCTCCAAACCCAACATTATCTATGATTTTGTTGGGCTCAAATTTGTCTTGTTTGTCTCATTTTTTGGGCGTGTTCTTTCGATTTTCTTTGAGAATGAGATCATTGACCTTACATTTTCTAGGTTTGAATTTTTCATGGTAGCTATGCCATAGCCGATTTTGATAGAATGGAAGATGATCTAGGGCATTAATTTGTTTTTCATCAAGAAGCTCGAGTTCACTAAGGAGTGAGTGTCGATAATAATCTTGATTGATTACATATTTGAGGGATATTCTGAAGGATGGAAATTCAAACTTGACATGTAAAATAGCTTCCCAACCATAAACAAAGGAGAAAGGAGTGGCTCTAGTAGGTGTGTGATAAGATGTACGATAAGCCCAAAGAGTGGGGTAGATTTGGTTAAGCCGATAGCTTCCATGTGTGTTGACAATGATGGTTTGTATTATTTGGTTTGTTGCTTTTGTTTGTCCATTAATTGATTGATTTGAGGATAGATTCACGATTAAAGATGGAAAAGGTGGCATAAAGATATTCCTGGGTATACATACCTCGTAGAATGTATGCACATAGAAGTCTTGATATGTGAGAATCATTAGTGATGAGATGCCTACAAGATCGATCGTTGAAAGCATGATGGACATGATAGGTTGCATTGTTGCAAGTGTCCAAACTTGATGTGGTTGTGTTTTGACAACAAGGCTAGAGATGTTAGGCATAAGAGCCAATATTGGAAGAATAGAATCAAACGTAATGGTACCTGTTGATGGAACCTCATCTGTAGTGTCTACAATAATATCAAGGTTTGAAAGGGAGTCTTGAAACAAGATCAAGGTCTCGTTAGATGTTGGAAGAATGTTGTCGCCCAAAACAGGTTCAATGTATGTTTGGGTTGAAAGAGAGTCTTGAAATAAGTTCAAGTACTCAGTAGATGTTGGAAGAATGTTGTTGTCTAAAACAGGTTCAATGTATGTTTGAACTAATGGAAGGAAATTTGAATAAGATATGAATTTGTTTGGAATTAGAGAGTCTTGACTATTGTCGTCATGATCTCGTGGAATTTCAGTATATATAGGAGTTTCGACAGTAGTCAGCTCTTCATTGAAAGTTGTGGTATTGGATGTGTCATTGGTTGCAAGAGCATTTTCATCAAGCTCTATAGAGATGACATCGTCGTTAATTAAGTCTTGGACGTAATTCTTAAATCGCACACATTTATCTGTGTGATGACCATCAATGCGATGAAAATCACAGGATGTGTTAGGTTTGTACCAACATGGCTTAGATTCCCCTTCGACAAAGGGTTTTGTAATTGGATATCTTATCAGTTTATCCTCTTTTAGTTGATGAAAAACACTAGAGAGAGTTTCTCTAAGGGGTGTAAATTGACGTTCGACTTTACGTGAAGTGATGTCTTCGTTAGGTTGTATGATTGGCTTTTTGGGTGATCGTTCACTAATTTGGGTAGCCATATGAGAGAGTTATGTTTTCATCTTATTAATTTGTTCTAATAGCTCATTGCGTGAAATTTTTCGTGAATTCATCATGTTTGAAAGAGAGGGAGAACAAAGAAATGTGCAATGAAGAACTCAACCTATTGATTATGATCTTTGTTTTCGCTCAATCAAGTTTTAACAAGGCTATAAGGAGTAAGCTCAAACAAGCTACTCGGGATACAAGTGGGATATAACTTAAACAAGCTATGACGAATATGTTGATTGGTTTGGATTAAACAAGCTTAGCAGACAAAAATGTAAGGAGTACACTCAAACAAGGTACTCAATACAAGTGGGATGTAGCTCAAACAAGCTATGATGAATATGTTGATTGGTTTGGCTTTAACAAGCTCTGTATTTTTGATAGGAAGAGTAACTCAAACAAGTGACTCAACACAGTTGTGAACTCAAAATGAGTTTTGAAGGGATTTGTGTTGGATGGGATTTTGTTAAACTCGACAGCTGATGAAATGATGAGTGAACTCAAACAAGTCACCCAATGTCATTTTGATATAGCTTGAAACAAGCTAGAAATAATGTTCTGACAATTGATGAGATAAGGAGTGAACGCAAGTCACTCAATATGTATTGGATATAGCTAAAGACAAGCTATGACAGATGTATTATTGGCTAAAGTGAGCTAATAAAAATGGTGTGATGTTTTTTTCTGTGTTGTTGGATTGTTTGGATGTTTTTGCTTGGTATTGGATTGGTCGAGAACTGATTTTTTTGTGGAACACAACTAGGGTCTGAATTTTTACAATGAACACATTGATATCAGCCAAGTTTTATGATAAAACAATGCTAAACTATTTTTTTTTCAAACAGCAAACAATCATGTGGATTCAATTGTTTTGGCTTATGAGGTAACTTCTTCAAGAATGATTATTGTTTCATGCAATCATACAAGTATGCTGTGAAATGGAGGATGTAGGCTCTTATTACTCCAAGAAGATACGTCATCCGATATACCCTAGTCCTAATATACCTAATTCTGTACGGGGACAGAATTGGTACGGGGAACCCTTAGAGCACTGGAGGAGACTCACCAATTCTTACTTGCCTATTTCGGAGTGAATCACCATGTCCAGAACAGGTTTTGTGAAAAGGTGGAAGGTGATGGAGGGATGAATGTGTATGGTGTCCTTATAGCTCCCCGAAGATTTACAGGGACGATGCCCAGGCTTCGTTGTTACAGCTATTTAGGTGTGACTCACATGCGATACACGACAGCATTACCTGTAAGTGAAGAGCAACGGCGAGGTAAATACTGAATGTTGTGATGAGACTAGGTCTCAAAGTGCAATACAGATGCAAATGTTGTTGGTGCGTGGTGGTCAAGTCCACGTCACCGATGTAGCTTTGGTGGTGATGAAATCCACCTCTTCTACGTGTAAAAACAATATGATAAAGTGATTAAACACAAGGTTCTTTCCAACTTGAAATAAATCACTAGCAGAAAATAATTGCGTACCTGAGCGTACTTTTTTTTGTTTTAGTAATTGTCTTTGAATGGTGGTATTTTTCTGGGATTTTGTTGTTTTTGTTTTATTTTTATTTTTGACAATATTCCAACAACGCAGTTCTACAGAAAACAAATTAATAGTTATCCTGTAAATGAAATGTTAGAAAAGTGATCATGGTTGTTTTTGATTTGCTAGATCGCTCAAAGGCGCAGGAAAAGAGTGTACACAACCAACGACCAAACAAATATTAAGAATATGACAAAGGAAAATAATTATTAAAATGATAGTTAGAAAACAAAGCTAGAGGATCTTGCAATGTTAGAACAAGAAACTAAAAAATTGTGACCATTTCTAATTTTCCAGATCGCTCGAAGGCGCAAGAAAAGAGCATACGTGAATACAATTGGAATAGTTTTTTTTTTAATGTTAATAATTATTGTAATTAATCATGATTGAAAAATAGCGAGAATGATTGTTTTCACAAAAAAGAAAAATGATGAAAGAAGAGGGTGAAAACATTACCTAGAAGTGTTGTCGTGGAAAATTGAAATGTAAGGCAAAAAATTAAAAATTAAAAAAATTGTTGTGCAGAGCCCGAGTGGCCTCACGTTTCTGATTTCCAAGATCACTTTTGAAGTGCGAGGAAAGAGCATACATGTGAAGTTGTTACGTGAAATAAAATAAAAATAATAATTTAAAAAAAAAAAAACTATAATTTTGTTGTTTTTTGTTAAAAAGACAGGTATTAAAAGAAATGAAACCAAAATTTTTATATAAGTCTAAATCTAAAAATTATTTTTTCATTGCATAGATCTTTTTAATACCTTTCCGTTAAAAAAAAAATGAAGTCATTCCGAGTTCGGGAGCAAAAGTTATGGCGTTCGGAAGATGGGTTTACGGTAGCACTCTGAATGAAAATTTTGAATGTGAGAAAAACGTCCCAGGAGCTGGTTTTTTTTATTTTCTAACTTCTGTACTTTACTTGAGAAGCTAAAATTTTGACAGCAAGGTTAAAAAATAACAATAAACAGAAAGAAAGAGTTAGATCGCAAAATGATTGACTAAAATAAAAGAAAAAAAATGATTAACTTCCTACAAAGCAGTTATTTTAGCAAAAGTAAATAAATAAATACATTTTCCGGATTGGTTGTCCCATGACAGTAAAATAATAAACTAATGGCTAGTTCATGTGTTTCTACAGATGGCGAGTAAATAGCAAAATCAAAACTGGGAACTAAACACCAAGCACCGAGGAGATCAAAGATAGGATGAACTTCAGAGTTTCATTGTTGCTATAACTTGCAGATACACCACAAGACACCACACAACAAAAACACTACCCAAAGCATGAAGGTTAACCAAAGAAGACCATAAGGAACAGAAAATGAAATAATAATGAACAATAATAAACAAAGAATAGATAAAACCACTAATTGGGAAATTAATGGTAACAGATCGAAAGTAACCGGGCGTGCCAGAATGTAAACTAGGAAAAATACACTACTAACAAGGAAGTAAAATACCAATAATCATACCTCCTCCTTCACGTTCCGTAGAAAACCTCGGAATGGGCTAGAAAACTTGGATTGAGCCCTGATTTTGTGATATGTAGGTGCTTTTCTTCAAGACGGAGCAAGACCTTCCTGCAACAACGATCTTCTTACTTTGCACTAGATGGGAAAAAGGATTATGAGGCTATTTTGGCATTAGGATGAGGCAAAATGATGTTCTTTGCTCAAAGGATGCAAGAACTTAGATATGGCATGAAAGCTTATTCTCCGTGTGTTTAGAGGGGAGGGGTAAGGTTGTATTTATACCATGAGGGAGTGATTAACTTAGATTAATTTAAGTAATCATGGTTTGAAAATGTGGGCAAGATTAAGTGAGTGGTTTGAAAATGTGGGCAAGATTAAGTGGGTGGTTTGAAAATGTGGGCAAGATTAGGTGAGTGGTTTGAAAATGTGGGCAAGATTAGGTGAGTGGGGACCACGAAGAATGGGTGAGGATTTGAATTATATTTTTAATTCATAAGTGGAGGATTTTAGGTGAGTGGGGACCACGAATGGTGGGTGAGGATTTGAATTTGAATTTTTAATTCAATAGTAGAAAAACATGGAGAATAATGACATGTGGTGAGGATTAGGTTATTTTTTTGGATTTTAAAATGGATAATTAATCAAATTATATTTGATTAATTCGAAGTGTATTTTTGTGGGAAATGAGGAAAGGGAATTAATTGATTTAGGATAAATGTGAAATTGGGGTGTCTACATATACAAGAATCAACATAGGAATAGGAAGTGCCAAAAACAAACATGCTAAATAAATTTTAGTTATGTAAGAATAAACTATCCATAATGACAAGAAAAATGTCTTACAAACCCATGTTCACTGATGATCCTTTGTTGGTTTCATTGAATAGTTTAGTTTTCTACACAAGATTGGTTGGTTGATTTCTATTCACCTTTCCTCTTATGAAGTTGCAGGTGGAGTTCCCAATATTTCTCAATCCCGTGTCCACTCATTTGAAAATGAGTACATTTTTTTGTTATTTTATGTATCTTGTTTAGCAGAGTAGTCTTTGTTAATCCTTCTTTCTATGGATTTCCTCTTCCAACACATAGCCACACAATGGTTACTTAATGCAAAAAAAATGTACATGGAAATGAATATCCCAAACTTGGTGTTACTTGATCAACCTTTGCATAATCAAAGTGCACGCTAGAATATTTACCTTTCGCATGTTTTATAGGACTTTTATTTGTGCAAGATTGCTAAGGTGAGCCCATTTTCTTTCCTCTTTTGCACTCACTCACATAATCAATTTGCGAGGCCTACCCAATAGTTAAATAAACATCATCCTCATTAGTAGGATTATCAACAAAAAATATTGTTTTTTCCTTGAATAGGCTGATTTTGAAGTTCTAGTGGTATAAGCTCTTCTATTGTTTTAGAGCTTTCCCCCAATTTCTCTCTTACCACTAGTTGTATCTCAAACCTGCATAACAAGGAATTTATTGTACTTGTATGGGATTAGTAATACCTTCGCCATTTATTCCAAGGCCCTTTCCATCAAAACCCATCCTATTTAGTAATTTGGATCTAATACCTCTAGTATGTTCTTAAAATTTACCAAAATTAATACATGATTCATGATGGGGAGAAAGTAAACATGGCGGTTCACTTAAAACATAAATCTATGGTAGAGGGTTGTGTTTGTCTGATAGAATTGTTTATCTCCTCCACTTCAACAATTTGATATCTTGCCAAGATCTTATCTTTGGACTACAATTCAAATTGCAATATTTTAATGACACCCAAGAATATTTCTCCCTCTATGGTCAATTTCTCTTGAAGTTCCACTTTTTCATACTCTAAGGAATGTCATCTTCTTCTTAGATGAGAATTATCCTCTTGAATCTTATAGTTAATGGATTCTAGCTCCTCAAGTTTTAGATCCTTGCTCATGGTTAACCTGTTGCAACCTGTATCCAATTGTAAATTGAATCAAAACAATAATCTCAAGTGGAAACTATTAGTAATTATTTAGAAATACTACTCTGATACCAAACTTGATCTGAAAAAAGTGTAAATGCAACTGACTCAGTTAACCAATTTTATGGATACTTATTAAAAATTTCTCAAATTGGTGTACTACGCTAATATTGACATGTAAAAACTTTGAAACTAAAGTGAAATCATCAAATTCAACCATTACATCCAATTCCACATTCATTATCTTCATTTTCCAATTTCTCGTAAAGTGTGTAAATTACGTTAAATTGATTTATATGCTTAAAAATCAGATGAAAAATTGAATAAAACAACATCCATGAAGGAAAAGAAGAGACAAAAAACTCTAAAAATTGATAATGGAGTTCATCCATGAGAGACTACGTCTCCAGGTTCACATAACGATAAACCGATCCTCTTAATGATGCAAAATAAAAAAAACATAATGTTACATCAAAGTCTCCATTTATGGGAAATAAGACCTACAAGAACCTTTGTCTCATCTTCTAGTAAGTTTCCAATAATGCTTCCTATAAAATTCAGACAAGTACATGTTCTTCTTTCTCCAAAATGGGTTTTCTCTCTCTTCTCAAGGTGATTTTCTCTCTCCTAATGGGCAATAATTGTCCAAATTGGGAAAATATATATTTTTTGTATTTTATACATCATCCCTATAGAAAAATTACATGAACAGTCCCTGTCTTCATTAAAATGGGATAAATGTCTCTAAAAAGGGCTTTAGGACTTAACGTGCAATCCTGCCACATTTTTTCACAAATACAAATTTTCACCCTTCTATATTTGTTTAAGCCCCGTGGGATATTGGAAAAGGATTATTTTGGTAACCGCTGCATTAGGGGTTTGAATCCCCTTTTGGTTTATCCTGAAATATTCGCCTTATCTCTAACTCTTAATGTACTATAGTAGGCTTGTAGCCTAATGGTGAAGCTCCTTGTTTTACCTACTTGAGGTTGTTGGTTTGGGCCCTATGACTCATGCAAAGGAGAAGGTTAATGAGATTAGCACCTTTTTCATTATTCTTTGGATATATCTCACATGGCTCACGTTTTTCCCAAAGATAAGCTCTAAAAGCCATATAGAGTGGGAGTTGTTACATGGCTTTAGTCACATATTGAGTTTGTTTCATTTGGCTAAGCCAACTTGTCGCTTGACTTGGCATGCGGCTCACCCTTGGGACCTAATCCTTGGATGCGGTTCGACCACGAGAAGGTTGCAATGAGTTTTCAATAAATTGGTGATCCCTCCTAGATTGCCTTATATCTCTATGTAGATGTATTGGATCTCGACCTTGGATGTTGCGAGTCTGCCGATGACTTAGTCTGTGATGAGGTGACTCTGACTTGCTCACATGATGAACTGACATTGTGACTTGGCAATGAAAAAAATGAGGAGCTTGACTCCTAACTCGCTCATCAGCTCACCGATTTGGTTGAAATATTTACAAAAAGTGGGAAGTTTGTCCCACATGCACCAATTTTTGAACATCAGTAAGATTAATAAGAAAAATCACATGTTATGCATAGTGAAGAATGACATCAGGGCCCCCCTCTATACAAAAATGGAGTGTACCTGGTTGTTTCCCCCCAGCCGACATAATATGTGGGACCCACTTCGACCATTGAAGATTGGAGGCTAAAACCATTCTTTTGCTCAAATAAACTCTAACACTTTTCGCATTCACACTCTACCACTTGGCGCGTTCACACTTTGCCACATCAACGTTGTGCAACCTACACTCATTTTTTTCCAGTTAGAGTTGAACTTAAATGGAC
Organism: Taxus chinensis; assembly: GCA_019776745.2. NCBI lineage: Eukaryota > Viridiplantae > Streptophyta > Pinopsida > Cupressales > Taxaceae > Taxus > Taxus chinensis. The sequence goes on from CM034147.1 coordinate 807,644,311, forward strand.
AATATCTTCCTCATACAAACTTTGTTTTGCCTCATTCAAAAGGAGTTGGAAAGATCTTGACGAGTACTTCCATATGCAATTGGGTTCAAGAAATTTAGGGAACATTCAAACCATGATTATCCTCTAGATCAAACCAAGTGTTTTCCACATGCACACATAGTTAATGCACCAATAAATACACATTATAATTAATGTGAACAAAATGAACTTTATTTAAGAATTTATGTTTGAGCCTTTACAATTAAAGAACAAGAAAAACATTTACAAACTTTAGGATGGCACCCCAAGAACACCATAACTCCAAATTTCAAAAAGTTACTTTTCTAGAAATCTTGTAAAGATGAGAATCCATAAAACTATTTATTGATAGCCCATTTTGCAAAAAGTTGTAAAAAAAAATTTTGTACATATTTTTGCCCCGTGTTTTTCCTTGAAACTTGGAACTTTATTTGGATGCTATGGGTGCTCACAATATCTAGTTTTTAATAAACCAAGAATTTATGGAAATCTCTCAAAAAAGAGAATCTGGAAATGAAAATTTTGAGCTTTCAACTTACACTTTCTTTCTCAGCATTCATGTTATACACGTTGTTTCTCCTTGTTTGCATATGCATATGGAAATTAAAAATTTCACAAAAAACAATACGTGAAGCTGAGAAACAATAGTTCTTCATAAAATCAATAATTGCCACTTGTTGGAGAATGACTCTAGTATCATGTAAGAATTGTTGAAACCTAAGTAACTCCCCAACGTGGACTCACAATAACAATAGGCAAATTGATAATATGCTACAACAAATACACAAGAACAAATAATGACAACAGTATATTATTCTTACAATTAGTCACAATATACAAATAGAGGTGGTTAATATATAACAAAACAAGAGTTTGGTTCCAAATTTTCCTTTGACTAAGTAAAGAAAAATGTTGTGAACCAACTCTGCTTTTAACTAAGTAAACGAAACATGCCTGAATTGATGGACACATATGAGAAGTGGTGGAAAGTGATTAACGATGCCACTTATTATATTCTATGTCTACGATGTGTGCACAAAGTAAACCTAATATAGTTAAGCTAACATAAGTCAACTTAAAATTAATGCAAGTATAATATTGCACCAACAAAAATCAATCATGTGTATGTGAAGATCCCAACCCTTACCTTTCCATGCATGTAAGAACTAATATTAACTAGAATAAATATATAAAAAATAAAGATTATGGTACAAGGATGATAAAGAAATATAATATATTCTAATCGTATACGTTCAATATCAATCTCATACAAAAGAATAACTCAATGTGTGATCATCTGTATTTATTTCTACATGCACCAATGCACCTAAATATTTATAGACTTCTCGAATTCAAATTAGGTACCTAGTGGCATGCAAGTTGACACATAATGGAAGAAAAGCTAACCAAAATATGCACAAAACCTAATAAAACAAGCGAGGTGCAAAAAGAGGCCATTTTTTATGAAGATGCATTGACCATTTTTGTGGGATATGAAAATATTCAATACCCTAGATGAAATGGATCAAAGCCCCATATCAGGCCCAAAATATAGGGGCGAAGAGAAAAGTAGGAAAACAGGGGGAAAAACAGGGTCACACAAGGCAAAAAATGATAAATACATGGGAAAATAGACCTAACAAAGGGAAAAAGTGACTAGAGATGCAAATGGGAGTTGAAAAAGGGTTGATGAAACTATGGAATATTTTTCAGTAAGAGACTCACTTAGACCGATAATCAATAAACAGGTAAAATACACTATCACCTTAGTAATTAACTAGTCCCTTACCAAAACTAGATGTCTATACTTGGATAAATAAACATTTGAAATATAAAATAATGACCTAATTATTTAATTTCAAAAGCAAAAAGAGGTGTTGATGTAAGGTTTAGAGGTGTATCTTGAATATTGTGAGGTTTTGTGACAGTCCTCAGAAGCTAACCATGGAAATGGGTGCCAAAAAATGATAGACATAAACCTAAAATTTAGACGTGATCTTATAAGATTGTTGCCAAGCCCATGTGTTGCTCTAGATGTTGTGTCAAAAATAAAAATATGACCTCTGGGTTTTTAGATATGGTTTCGCCCTTCATTTTTTTACCTTCATAATTACATGCATGACATTAATAACACACAAAATAGACTAGAATGTTAATAATATCTAAATTGTAAGAAAAAAATGCACTGCTAGTGGCTTGTGTAGAAAATTAGATAGGTTTTTAAGCACATCTACTTATCATGCCCCAGAGAAGTAAACAATATAAAACATGACAAATTGTATAACTAAAAACAATTCCATCAATATGCACCTTAAGTTGTATGCTAATAATCCTTGACAAAAAATACTAGCTTCTGAAAATGACAAACACTCTAATAACTACTTTATCTCTCTAGAACACATGTGAGTATTGAATAGAAAGCGAACAATATTCTATGTAATAATTCAAAGATGATTATATCAAATTTAATTTTTTTTTCTCTCAACAACCAAATTACTTAATTTAGGTGATTTATTCAAAATATTTAGACATTCAATATCCATATCTTGTTTGACTAACATGTGTTAAATATTCCATCACAATATTACACCATTGAAAAATTCTTATAATTTTTTTTTACCATTCACATTTGTCGTTAACAGGTTTTTGCAAATTGTTTCTTTGAAGGAGCGAAAGTATTATTAAGTTTTGATTACACGGATTGATATTTCGCCGGTAGGCATCCACCTTTGAAGATGCCCTTGCTGGAAAGTGTCAAATTTCGGCAGCTCCAATATTTTTTGTTTGCCGGATTTTAGATATTTATAGTTGCGACAATATTCACAATTAATATATTTGGTGAAATAGTGTGAGTTGTCTTGCATATCGTTTTTCCGAAGCATTGTTTTTTGTTGAACAATGTTTGGAGTTAATTAATTTGGTGAAACAACATGAATGTAGAAGTAAATATCTGCTTTCAGCCGCCTCCCTCAACCACCTTGCTCTGTCAAAATATCTCACTTATGTTGTATATTGATGACAATATTTGTTCCAACTTCCAAACACCATTTCCAGTGATAATTCTCTGTTTTTTAACCAAAACAACATACAAACAGAAGGAAGCAACCTGGAGCGACTATGTCATCACATGTCATTATTTTCCTTTTTGTAATGTTCAGGATGCCAATATCATTATTTTCCCACCTATTTTGTGATATATGTGTGGTCCATTTGTATTTATGTTTGTGTGGAGTGGATTTACTATGTAGAGGTGTCAATGGGATTTCAGAAGATGACACCACACTTATACAACTAGAATAGTCATTGTAGGGACGTGGTCATCCTGATTTTCTTCTAGACTAGACCAACGCCTCTTCTGATCCTTGTTCATGGCAATGTATCGAGTGTGCAACTACTTCAACCATAGGAAAGGGCAAGGGGATTTCACTTTCTCTACCCAACAGAAACTTATCCGGTCATCTTTCTTTAATAATTGGGAAGCTCGACAGTTTGGAGAAGCTAAACCTTTACAGAAACACATTATATGTACATGTTCCTCCTGATTTGGGTAACTACACCCACCTTCAGCAGCTCAATCTCTCAAATAACTATTTCAGTGGTGCGATCGCATCATCTCTATTCAACTGTAGCCTACTTACAATTTTAGACCTAAGTTCCAATAACATCTTTGGTTTCATTCTTCCATAATTGGGTCAACTATCAAGTTTGTCCAAGCTTTTGTTATATAATAACAATTTGTCAGGTCCAGTCCCTACTACTCTTTGTAAGCTTTCAAATCTTCAACTTCTCATTTAGCAATCATGGGAGTTTCTTCCTATGCAACAATGCACCATTTTATGGGTTAGTTTGTCTTCGATTCCCTTTAGATGAAGAAGCGGCATATAATGATGGTGATAAATTTTGTATGGCAGCTCGTGCTAGGTTTAAGATCTACAGTTTCAGGCCTAAAACTGACCAGTGCTATGATACTATGTTTGAATTTTTTGTGAGACAGACAGACACATAAAAGAAATAATTGTTTTAAAGCTTCTCTTCCATTTCATTGTCATACCACCACACATTTAATCCTTCATAATATGGTTAGGCTATTTTAACTACATGAAAATATGGCATGATGCACACATGATTTGTTGTGGTTCTAGAGTGAAATATTCACATTATCTATTCTTAGTAGGGAGTTGAAGTTTTTTAAGCCAGGAGCCAAGATAATAGAGTGGAATAAAATGTAAAATAGATATGTATGAGAACGAAACCTGCATAAATATGGAAATGAGCATTTTACCACCCAAACGGAATAGTTACATCACCAAGGTTCTACGACTACTCAATAAACATTGAGAACAAAGATCTTTAAAATCAGAGAAGAAGAAAGTAAAGTAGTTTACTGACATAGATTTATTATGGCATTATAGGTACAGTTTTGCATTCTCTGCTCTTTGGTTGTAGCATTGAGATATTTATGTATTTTTTTTAATCTGCACACTTCTTTAGTAGTATTTATAATGTTTATTGGTAGGGATAATTTATTTTTAGCATTGCTTTTAAAATTGTTGTGGAATCTCTAGCATCAATTGTGACTACTACCTGTGCCAACATTTTAGCTTTGAATGCATTACTTTTAATACTATACACTTGTTTTGCAAATTAGATGCCTCCATCTTTTTTTAAACTAACAAAAAAGCCAACATATGCTTTTGATTTGTTTGGCCAACTCAACTCATATTGTATTATGTTCAATATTGCTTCCGCACAATACACTACTAAAACACACAAAAATTGTCAAACTTTTATATCTACAAATTAATTATAAAATATCAAATATCATTGTCACACTCAATTTCCTCCGTAATAAGTTTACAATCTTACCTCACCGGTGTTGATTGCAACTCATGTGCAATTGCTAGTTTATATGACATTTAATATGTACTCAAATATAGTATAAATAGATAGAATTTCAAATGGCCAATAATCTTTTCAAAGTGAACTTTCTTGAGTAACAACAAAATTGATTATCATTATTCGTTTTCATTTTACTTTATTTATATATATATATATATATATATATATATATATATATATATGTATATGTATATGTATATATATATATATGCAAGGATTTTAGTGTTTAAACTTTTTGTTAATGAGAACAATATTTTTTATTGTATAAATAAATAAGAGATGGAAATAGCATATTAAATCAAGACCTCAAACTCATTGTAAACGCATGAGATCACTTAAACAATTTACATGTTTTTAGTTCTTATTCATCTTAACTATACAGTGACCATTCTTTTTTATCATGAATTTTTCTTGAGACCAAAGATAATAATGTAATTCAAATTAATAATGATAATTATTATTTTACAATCATATTTTTATTGCTTAGAAAAATTTAGTTCTATTTTATACTCAATATCTTTTTATAGATGCATATCAGACATTAACAAGCACCCTTGAGGTGATATCGCTAGTTATGTAGACAACTGAAATCAATATAGACCTTATTTACGCACCACTCAATAGTACAACTAAAAAAATATAAAAATTGAATCTATAAAATGTATGCACCCTCCCAGGGGTTAAATTTGACATCTGTTTAAATATTTTTTGTATCTTTTTAACAGTAAAAAACAACAAATTATATTTTGGACTATATCAGAGGATGGGTAAATTAATTTATAAACTGTCATATAAACATTCACATTCTCAAATCAATCGTTTATATATATATATCTTCACTCTTAATTGTAGTCATGGCCCGACAGACTTGTTGGTTGGCAATTGAGAAATGGCAAGTTGGTTGCTAGCAGCCTAACACCTAGGATCCCAGGCTCTTACCAAGTAACCAGTAGACAAGACTCCATAAGGAAAACGAAGCAGAAATGATGGGTTAGACAGTAGCCATACACACACCGTGCCTACCTCCAGTCTCTAGCTTCCACTTCTCCAAGCCTCCACAATACATGACTCATACTCGCACGAAGCATTCAATGCCAGCGAAAAGTACCAAGTTCAAATGGCTAATATTTTATTAACTTCTAATAGTATTTATGCTGCAGAATCACTTATTTCTACATTCAATATTAAATATTTGTTGTTTTTATGAAGATCTTAAAAATATTGGAACTTAAATTCATTTATTTGATTCTCACTCATATATTCGTGTCAAATTCAATGCTCAATGGCCCGCGCTACCTAACGAGGAATCGATGAAGACATTGAACCCTGAAGGTTAAGATGATTCAAATGAAAGTGATCTGTTAAATAATCTGTCATTGTAAACTATCACTGTATTTGGCATCAATGCTGGGGTTTGATACTCAGTTGAATGAGGAGATAAATACCACACTTATGTATCAGTTTCTTCTAACACATAAATTTAGCAAAATCCTTGGTTCCATTCCTCCAATTTATTATCATGTGCCCTTTTGAAATTTATATTAAGGCATTATTTTCGTACTTTTTTCAATTTCTTCTCAGATTTAAATGCAGTGTTTCCCTTAGAATCAGCTGTTCCAGAAGATGATAGTGCTTTCATTTGCTCTCTCAGAGTCTCCACAGATAAGAGGATTATTACTCTAAATCTCTTTAAGTGCTGGTTTCAAAAGGTACCAGCATTGCTAAATAATGACTTGGGGATAAAACATAACCGTAATAGTTTAGTTTTGGGAAAATAAATATTTAATAATTTATTTTTTTGGTTAAAAATATTAGTTTATGAATAGTGTGTTCTCTCTCCAATTGTTCTAAAGCTCCTTCCCATTTTTAGGGTTTTATATATTTCACACAAAATATATCATGAAAACAATTCAACATTTATTTCCATGAAAATTTTCTAAATTTTCTAAAATTTATAAGGTGTTTCTTTTGGAAGACTACGTCTTCTTGTAAGTGTTTTCTTAGTTTTAACCACATATCTCAAGTCATAAATCTGGTGGACAATATAGTTTTATTTTCATTTTCTTGATGCATTCACTCAAATAGGAGGAGCTTAAAATATATCTTGTTTTTATACCCCCCATTTTATAAGCTTTGCCTAATTACACCGAAGATGTTCCCCCTATGGAAAAAGCCTCTCCGGTCATACACAAAACTAACCTACTTTTGACGGTTGTTTTGACGTTTTTAACAGCGGATTAATTTTGAGGGGCGTTTTGATGGTTTCGACGAGCGGGTTGGGTTTTGTACTTTGAATCCTATTATTAGAAGAACTATGCATGTTGAGCAAAGGAATTATATTAATAGTGTATTTGAGTGTTTAAGAATACAAAACATAGTATATTGAGACATGATTTGTATACTGAAGATCACCCAATTTCTGCCTCACGATATGTATACAGAAGATCACCCAATTTCTACCTGTTTTGCGTTCTACTGTAAGTTATCTCTATCTACGATTTATTCTTTGTAGTGTAATCAATACAATATAGAATCTGTAATATGGTTTGATTCAATCCAATACAACTTGCATGATAAGTGGGCGTGTTTGAGCCTTTGGATTGTATATATGGTTGTGCCTCAACCATTCATGATTTCCATAAGTGGTTGTAACTCAGGTTATGAATTTTATAAGTGGGTGTGCAAATAGCATTTGAATTCTATTTTGTGGCCTCATTTCTCTTGTAGAATAGAATGTTATTTTTTCGTATGAACCGACTCAGGTGCAAAAACGTGGGTTTCTGGCTGGCATGGTTGCTAACAATCCAGTTATGTAATTTTCTGTCTAGTTGCTTCTTATAGATTAATTAGAAACCCAATTTATACTTCTTATAAGGCCTTCACTTGTTATATCTTGTCTACATATTGGTGGAGCATATATTAGAGCCTGAGTGGCGAAATGGGTTGGAATTTGATATTTTCTCTCCTGTCACAATATTTGCATTGTTTATCTACGTGGGCATATTAAAAATTCACACTTGGAGAACAAACTAACGAAGATACTTATTTTGCATCAGCTTGTAGTACATAAAATATTATAGTTTTAAGTGGTACCATATTTTATTATCAGATCAAGTATTCTATTTCTATTGTGGTTGTATTAAGAGGATATTCAACCCCCAATCTTAAAGCAAGACAATGACATCCTTGGCCTTCACCCTTCTTGAAAACCCATGAAAATGCAAATCTTGTAAGAAATTAGGCCTCATTAGGTATCTGTTTGCACCTACAATAGACTGTCAAATATTTCTTCTTCTCCCTTTCCAGACATGATATGAAAACAATCCTAAGCTATGCCCATCCTGCCATCTTTGCACAGTCCGTCAATAATTGCATTAAATGTCACATCGTTCAGAAAAGGACCAAATTCCACCATTTGTACAAACAAATTGTAGGCTTCATATGTTTTTCCAGCCTTGCAAAAGCCATCTATGCAAATCTTATATCATGAGTTTAATCAGAAGGTTAGATATTGATTGGATTCTTTTATTTCAAAATATGAATCTACAATGTACAAATCCATTTTTCTTCATAACATAATCATTTTACTCGCCATGTAGGATGTCCCACAGACTTCCATTTACCATGTAATAATAAAACAACAGGTTTCCATGTGGAGAAAGCGAATATCCATGCAGACTCACAAGATTCCAATGCTTGATGCTTCCAACTGTTTCCATCTCAGTTTCAACTTCATGCAAGCTTTGTGGGTAGTGACTATACAATCTCTTTATAGCAATTGCATTACAATTCTTTAGAACACATTTATAAACAATGCTTGTAAAACCATAGCCAATTATATATTTCTCGTTTATATTTTCTCTTATTCTCATTATGTCATCATACATGTGAAGAGCCATGTCCATAAATCATTCCAGCCAATGGTGCAAGGGTTAAAACCATAATTGTTCATTATGTTTCTTTTCTCTTGTGCAGAATAAGATGTAAAACCTCGGAGCATAGATTGCAAGCTGTGATAACTATAAGTAGTATATAATGAATATATAATTGGTGTTGGGTACTTTCTACACTTCTGTAAGTAGATGCTTTCATTTTAATATACTCATGACAATCATAGTACACCATTCCTTGTATTATAAGTTGATGACCTTGCATAATTTGTACCCAATATCACCATTGGTGATATATACCTAGTGGGCAGATATACACAATATAAAACCCTTGTTGTTAGAGCTCTCATGGAGCATGTCACTAGAACTCAGGTATAATGCTTAATACTACGGGCATAAATTAAGCATGCTACTAGGAGTCAAATATGATGCTTAATATGACTTGTAAACTATGTATAATATTGCAGTAACAAAACCATGTAGAAGTCTACACTTTAGTGGATGTTGAGGACTTGTAATATCACCAAAGGGATTTCTAGCAAGTGTGTTGGTACTGATATCTTGTGTAGACCAAAGCAGGAAACAACAAAGCCCAAAGTTTGGTACTTGATTGCAAGAAGACTTGCAAATATCACCAAAGGGATTTCTAGCAAGTTTGTTAGTACTGATATCTTGTGTGGAAATTTGAGTTATTTTGAATGAAACAAGCTTCCAATAGTGGCAATCAATCAAAGGGATTTTTCAGTGTAAGTTATGTTATTAGATTTAGTGAAACATCTCACTTTCTACTGGCTTTTGTGATCTTAAGTGGACATGTAACAATGATAATAGAAATTTAACTACAAGATCCATAACAAATTAGAAATTTACCATGTTGATAGTATGAAATTTAGAAAAATTGATGTACAATACATCACATATTAGGAGATACATCCTGATGAAAATTAAAAAGATATTCTGAACAATCTCTTTCACCTTTGAACTTCGCAATGCTTTAATTGAACTTTGCAATGCTAAAATTGAACTTCACAATTCTAAAGATTAATATAGTTAATATTTATAGGAGGAAACATTAGTTGTATATTTTTCAACTTAGGAATGCTTAGATTTAATTCTCCATAAATTACAAACGAATAACTTTTAATCTTTGAAATTTATCATTCAAATATATTTTTAGAGATCATTTTCTCTTTGGAAGAGACCATTCTTCTCTTTGTTTTCTCTTTTCCATAACTTTTAAAATCATGTGAATTTAGCAGATATACCAAACCTAAGATATGTAGCTAAATGTGTACAAATGAATGAGAATTGAAGGGTCTGTCCTGAGATTAGAATAAGCGCTGGTCCAACTGCATATTCCTCTCTGACCTTGAATGACCAACACAACTTTTAATAGGCTTTTGTGATTTTAAGTGGACATGTAAAAATGATAGTAGAAATTTAACTGCAAGATCCATAACAAATTAGAAATTTACCATGTTGATGGTATGAAATTTAGAAAAATTGATGTACAATACATCACATATTAGGAGATAAATCTTGATGAAAATTAAAAAGATATTTTGAACAATATCTTTCACCTTTGAACTTCACAATGCTTTAATTGAACTTTCCAGTGCTAAAATTGAACTTCACAATTCTATAGATTAAGATAGTTAATATTTATAGGAGGAAACATAAGTTGTATATTTTTCAACTTAGGAATGCTTAGATTTAATTCTCCATAAATTGCAAATGAATAGCTTTTAATCTTTGAAATTTATCATTTAAAATTATTTTTAGAGATCATTTTCTCTTTGGAAGAGACCATTCTTCTCTTTGTTTTCTCTTTTCCATAACTTTTAAAATCATGTGAATTCTAGCAGATATACCAAACCTAAGATCTGTAGCTAAATGTGTACAAATGAGTGAGAATTGAAGGGTCTGTCCTGAGATTAGAATAGGCACTGATCCAACTGCATATTCCTCTCTGACCCTGAATGATCAACACAACTTTTAATATCAGGGTGTTCTTCTTTGCCAAGATTGTGTTCAAAGGATTTGAGCTTGAGTAATCTTCCTGCATCTACACTTTCAACATTGATGAATGCTATTGTGATGAAAATAAACAAATATAGTTGTATGTATACAAATGAATGAGAACAGGGGAACTGTGAACTAAATAATGACTCAATTGTGATTCTTAATACTGTCAACTTCCCTTTCCTTATAGTTACCAAATATGGTAAAATCATAGATATATTCAGTCTTTTTCCATTTTTTTCTTGGTACCTGATAGCAGAAAGACTTATTTGACTCCTGATTTTTGGATTCTAGGACAACTCTACAAATTTTAGGCTTCAGAAATTAACTCATGTATAAAGGGGGTTTGTCTAGAATATTGTGTTGTGAAGCAATGTTGCTTAATGCATAAGTATAATTGTGTCTTACTTATAGAAGTATTATTATTTGAAGTCTAGAAACTAACATCACGTAGAAGAAGATTGTATAGGTTGAAGAATTTCATATTACTATATCATGCTCTACCCATGTATTCTTCTTAACTGTCCCTTCAACACAAAATAAATATGTCATTTTTCCTTGTTGGAATGTTTTCCTAAATCTTAGTACTCTAAAAATGCATTGTATAAACTATAGAGACTTATTTTTCAGATGAATTGGCTGGTTGATAAAAGAGTATGTGTGAAGATTACAAGCACTTAATTTCTCTTTTTATTGTATATGACAACTATTTAACTTCTTCTTTTGGTTTTTCGCAGGATATTTTTTATTCTCTTTCTCCTGCGGTAAAGAAGAGAGTGTTGTCTCTAAACAAACTTCAGACAGGTTTCAATATTGATTTAAGTATTTATTCATTTGTTCTGTTTATTGCATGTTAATGCTATTTGCTTTTGATTGTTTCATTTATATTTATAGTTGGCTCCAATCCTTTTTCCGAAGTGACATGTGGGGGCATGTGCCTTCGTCAATGACATGATTTGTTATGTGCTGAGGGGATCGTTCCCCAATGAGGCCATTTCGAAGCGTCCCAAGTTGGACATTAGACTGATCAACAACAAGGATTTTAAAGCTGCCCGTCATAAATAAGAATATCTTCTTGGACTAACACACATCTTTTCCCTCTCCAGTTTAATACGATGCAGACTAGAAACACAATTCTCCTCCCTACAACGGGCTTGACAATAACTATGCCTCGCTTGCAAAGGGAGAAAGAGTTTAAACATCTTCAATGTGTTAATGTTTTGCATTGCAGGCAACTGAAACCACTCATGATATAAAATCTGCACATGTACGAAAGTCTTCATGTATTCATGTTTAGTTCAAATAAACTACTTCACATAACACTACCACTCATGATATAAGATTTGCAAAAAAATTGCCCAAAAACGCTACCACTCATGATATAAAATATGCACATGTATGGAAGTCTTCATGTATTCATGTTAAGTTCAAACAACCTACTCCGCAAACATGGCCGAATTAAATTTTTTGAGCGCCCTAAGCAGTACTTGGAGCACATGCCCCCCTCCCTTCTTGCTATCTGTCTGCCCGCCTGGCCAATTTTTTTTAAAAAAATTAGTGTCATTTTTAACAACACATATAGTTAACGCTAGAAAGGCTTCTTTCTTGCCTTTGCCATAACAAAATTGTCGATGACCCTATCATAACATGTTATTGATGGTTCTCAAAATAGAAAGGCTATTTAATCTAGTTTCCCCCATTAATGAAAGGGTGGATTTTTCTGGATAAATTTCTTGGAATCCAGTCCCTTGTTCTAATGGGATAAATTTGCAAGATAAGATACCATAAAAGTTTCCCACATCGATGGACTCAGAGTTTGAGACACCAGTGAGTCGTGAATCGTAAGCAAGGTTGAAGCGTAAATAGAAGTCAGAATCGAGTTGGGCTTGTTTAAGTATCTTAATAATTAAACAAACATGGTTAGTTTTGGAGGAAAAATCAGTAGTGGTGAACACTTACAAGACATTTGATTGTGAACCCATGCTCTGATGTAACCTCATTTCTTAATAAATATATGCTTGCAAATGATCTCGCCAAATTTCTTTATGGGCTGCTTGGTAATTTTGAGAGCCACCGACACTTTTAAAGTTCACGGAAGAATACAAACAATTTAATTCGATTGGGAATTTTCTAAGAAAGAAGAGTTAGTACTGCATAGAAAAACATAGAGGGAAAGCCCGAAATTTTTCGTGGAAATGACATGGAAAAAAGGAGGGAAGGAAGTTATATAAGTAAATTTATTGAACATTGTTGTAGCCGACTTCAGATAGTCGACTTAGACAGCTCCTCTACCGCCCCCTGCTGATCCAACGCCCCAAGCAACTGCTTAGGTTGCCTAGGGCATGAAACACCCCTGTCCGCAAAACATAACCATTTGTGATATAAGATATGCAAATGCATATGTAAAAATTTGAAATGTAGAAATATAACCTTTAAATGTAATGCTTCATCTATATTCCTACACTTACAAAATCAATCACACCCATTATCGACATCAACTACAAAAGAAATAACTATCCCTCTAAAAAAAATAACATATTTCGGCGTTCAATTGCATTGTACACATGTGATTGGTAGTGTTTATTTGCCGGTAGGTGTTCTCCTTTGAAAATGCTCCTACTGGGAAAGTGTCAAATTCCGGCGGATCCAATGTTTACAGGTTGCCGGATTTTAGATATTTATAGTTGCAATAATATTCACAATTAATATATTTGGTGATATAGTGTGAGTTGTCTTGTATATTTATTTGCTAAAGCAATTTTTTTGTGAACAATGTTTGGAATTAATTTGGTGAAATTACATAAATGCACAAGTAAATATCAAATATATTGTCACACTCAATTCCCTCCATAATAAATTTACAATCTAACCTCACCCGCCTTGATTGCAACTCATATGCAATTGCTAGTATATATTAACACTTAAAATAGAATAGGATTTCATTTATGCGGGATCAACAAATGCGTCAATATTATGCGGGATCATCTCAATGTTAGGTAACCTGCTCCCAATCCCATTAGGGGTCCCGCTTGGAATATTCAACGGTCCCCGCTCAAAATGCCAAAATATTATTCGAAGTCGAGCATATGTGAATCAGAATCCCCATGAATGCGGGCCATTTGGTATGACCAAGAACGGTAGCCCAACTACTCATTTTGTTACTATGGCGAAATCAGCGCAGAAAACTGAGGCGAAAAAATAGACGGTAGAAAACCTGGTCATGTGTGCGAACTTCAACGGCACCCAAGCTTTTCATCAAGCATTACGATTTTTTATGTTGAGGCCATTTTCTCGTCATTCGCGGCTGTGGAGAGATCGAGATTTGACTGCATCTGCAACTGCTGGTTCAAGCTTTTGTTCAAGTGAGTTAAAAATAATCTCCATTTCATTGTGAAATAAATTAGGTCAATTTTATTTTGTCCGCATAGAAAATCAGAAACAAAATGTAGAAAAATGATGCAATTCAGGGGATCCAATTGTGACCGCAGCTCTAGCTTTGCAGAAATGATTAGATTACCCGAGCTTTCCGCGCTCAAATTCGTGTATTTTGTTTTTCTCCCCTCAATTCTAATTATTTTCGATATAAATCATTGGTCAAAACATTTAACCAGAAAAACATGAGAAATTGAAGCCTATTTCATGCGTGTCCGCGGCATTGTATTAAATCCCGTAAAATGTTAATTTCGGTTCTATATTTGCATGGGCTAAATTTTTTTTTAATTTAAACTTTTGCCTATTTCTTAAAGATCCTGTGCATACAATGGGAACTATGAGATTCCAGTGTGTTTTGGCAATTTAAAAATTTGGAAAACATCATGTCAGAATAATGAGATTTGAACAATGCACTGGTGAAAAATTCATCTGGTACTTTCCCTGCTTAACAATGTGGCTAAACTTCAGCCAAATATTTTTGAGCAGGCCACTTTCAGTTTGGCCCACATCTGCATTGACCTATCCAGTCCAACCAAATAGTTTGAATAATCGTTGTTTCTCTATTTCAGGAAGTATCATTTTTTTGTTCAATTTTTTTCAGATAGGCTTTTTGTTTCTGAAACAATTGATATAAAGTTTATGTAATAAATAAAGCGTCAATACCTAACACATTTTTTTAATTTCATACAATGGGAACTATGAGATTCCAGTGTGTTTTGGCAATTTAAAAATTTGGAAATGCCATTCTGTTTAATGTTTATGGGGATCATGTCAGAATAATGAGATTTGAACAATGCTGAAATGAACATTGTGCTTTAGATTTTGAGACCCTGAAATCAAAATCTGCCACAGAACAGTTAAGTTGTTGATTCTTTCCCTGCTTAACAATGTGGCTAAACTTAAGCCAAATATTTTTGAGCAGGCCTAGGCCATGGCCCTGTGCTTAAATTTGCTTGAGGGTTGTGGTTGAGTTGTTAGAGTTGGCCCACATCTGTACTCCACTCAATCATTAAATTTAACATCAATAAGTGGTGACCTATCCACTGTTTCTCTATCCAACCATGGTAATAAGAACTATTTCCATGCCTTTAAAAATAGTTTGAATAATCGTTGTATCATATTGAAAAGAAGAATCCTCACTATATGAAAACTTCATCAATTTTGAAGCCTCATTAATGCTTTCTGTTCAATCTGGTCTATCATTTTTTGTTCAACATATCAAGCTTTTTCATTGTCTATTAAAAACCCTAAATAGTAATGCAATGCTTAGCTGGGCAGATTACAGGCTTTTTGCCCAACAACTATTACATATTTCCACAGATGAAACTAAGTGTAGCTTCACATTTGGCTCAATATGTCCGCTCGAATGCACACATCATGGTATGATTTGAAGTAAAAATAGTAATATGAAAGGAAAAATGAAATCGAGACCCATAATATGATATTTTGGGAAACAGTCTAGGGGAACTGGTCAATACCTAACAACAATTTTACACATTAAAAATAATAGATCCAAATTTGAAGATAAAATGAACATAGATAGATATCTTTATTTTTATTGAAATAAATAGATATTTTGAATATTTATGAGGCCAAAAAAAGTTTCTGACCCTGGCATTTTTGTTTTTGAATTTTTAATCTTTTGGTGTTTAAATTGATAATGAATATACATTGTATGAAAAATTTGTTACATCACTTATATATTTAGTTTGGATGCCATTGTAAGCTACTCGCTTTAACATCTTCTCTTCCTCCTCGTCTCCTTCCTTGTGTGTTTTGTTAGGCTCTTATGTGGTATTTCATTATAGAGACGTTATTTAAAATCTCCGATGGGAGCTTTCTTCCCTTACTCTCCTTCAATGGGATCTCTTTGCTTTATGTTCCTTCTCTCCCGCCTGGTTCTGTTGATAGCGAGGCTCCCCATGTTGATGCGTACGTTTCATAGAGAGCGGGAGATATTTCTTCGTTCTCCCTCCCGTGCATCCCTCATCTGAAAGTTGCCCCCCTCTTCTTTTGGCAACGCCTCTGTAGCTGCAATCTCTTCTTATTGCAGTTCTGGTAATTTGTGCTCTTGATATCTCGCCTTCCCTGCTTCCGGCTAGGGTGTTTTTATGTGGAATATCGCCTTGGTCTTCTTTGCTACGAAGAAAAGATCACTCCATTGTTCAACGCTAGGAATTATGGCTCAGGTTGATGTTCAGATGGCCATAGTTTTTGTTTGGGGTTTAGACATGACCGATGGTCTAGATTTCATTTTCTTCCTTCTTCAGCAGAGGTTCCAACCTCAGTTTCTTTCCCCTATTGTAGCAGCCTAATCAGTTGTGTTTGTCTTGGTCTTGATTGCTTCTTGTCTTGTGGTTTGGTCTCAGTGTTGTCTTGGTTCGGATTAACAAGCTGGACCTTCCTCCTAAACCTTTCTTCAGCTTATTTCTTTCTCGCAGTTTGGTTCGCGATTCCTCCTTCCCTTCCATGGCTTTTTTCTCTTCCATGGAGTTTTGGCTCAAGAGCGTTTGGTCGTAGAATTAATCTTGCTATGAGTTGGTATAGGATGATAGCTTCTACGAGAAATAACTTTCGAAGCAGTGGTCTATGTTTGAGTTCAAAGGGACGTGGAGGTTCTTTTAGATTTCTTCTCTGACATGTATGGGGCATTTTATTCTTCTTACTTCGGCATATACTACGCAATCCTAATCTTTGGGTTCCAGCCCGGGCTTGCATTTTCTAATGTGACTTCATGAAGTTTGGGAGTTGAAACTCTTCCCCGACCCCCTTTAGCTGCCCCCTTCTCTTTTCTCTTCTTCTTCTTCTTCTTTTGGGTGGTTGTTGTTGGCATTGTCCCCAGTTTTACCTATACAACGATTCTGAAAAGTCAAAGGAAGTCGGTATGAAACAATAAAATTAAAAAGTTATTGTAATTTGACCAATTCTTGCTCTTAAATTTTATTTTGGGTTAAAAGTGGAAGTTGCGGCACAAAGTTACGTTTATTTGGTACATTAGGGTTAAGGGTTAGAGAGGGCTACCCTTCACTCAATATGCACCTCAGTCAACGCTGGTCAATACATCGTAATCGTCCATTTTGAAATGGACGGTCATGATGCATTGACCATCGTTCACTGAGGTGCATATTGAGTGAAGCTTAGCCGCTGGTGGTGAAGGGTAGGGCTTGGGGCCTACCACCAAATTCCGAAATATTTTTAGTTGCGGCCAGTTTCTCATGACCTTTCTAAAAGTACTTGGTTAAAATTTTTGTGCTGAAGGTGTTGTATAAACATGATTGAGGGTCATTTCGTCTGACACACGACACCATAATAGAGGGTCCAAATTTTCTTGGTTGATGCACAATGTATTTGCAACCCTCCACGTGGCGAGATTGGTAGTTTGAATTAAAGGCCTGCCATATCGACCTCCCCTGTTGCTAGGTCACCGTACTGAGCATTGACATTGTTTCACCAAATATGACCAACACGTCTCTAGTCTATTCAATTCACATTTGGTACTTTTTTTGCTCTTGCCAAGTTCCAATGCAAAGGCATGGGCTTCATTCCACGGTTGGCAAAGTTGCAACTCTCAAGCCAAACTCTGGTGTCCAACACACCTACAATGACTCTTGTCCAAAGTAGATAAATTCTCTGCCCACACTGACCTGTCTGCCTCTTAAAATGTACAGTACAACGCTTTCCTAGAGGATATGCCTCCATTAAGTTTAAACAATATATGTTGGTAATGGAATCACTGTTATTTTTATGCATATTGTCTTTCTTTCCAATAAAAAACCTCCTAAAATTTAGTGGCAGTGAATTTGTGGTTTTGCCACTTCTCTAATATTTTATGGAGTGGTTTACCAAAAAAAGGAAGCGTAAGGACCATGTAGTGATATCTGTATTACCTCATGTTTTTTCTTAATTTCTTTTTAAAAAAAAATGATATAGCCAACACTCTTGCTTGGAGGATTGTGGTTCTTAGGGAAATCTAGTTTGGATTTGAAAAATGGGAACCTAAGTTAATCCAAAACTGGGACTTTTCGATGAAATGTTGGTCTTGGTTAGACTTTTGAGGCTCCCCCTAAAATTTTGAAAAGCTAGAAGTTTTGATTGGCATAGCTTAAGTTATTAGACATATTCCAGCTTTTGATCTGGTAACTGGGAATAGAAGGAAATTGTTCTATGCTAGCTTATGTGTAAGCATCCTTCTCAATAAGAAGATTTCAGGTAAAATAAAACTATCTTCCAAGCTTGGGATTCAGACTCAACAAATAAAAAATGAATGGAATCTGTTGGTTAGTACAAATGTAAAGCGAATGGGTCATGTTACCAATATAAAATAACGTTACCTATGGTAAAAGAAGGAAGCCCCAAACCAAGGTCAGAAGGAAGAAGAGGAATCGACCCAAGATCACAGAGAAGATCTTAAAGCGACATCCCTAGTCAGTCGAGGAGTACATTCAAAGATCCTTTTTTCGCTGGAAGAGAAGAAAGAAACTAGTAAGGGAACATATGGGAGTGAAGAAAAAGAATCTCCTATGGGTATGATTGAAGATGTTCCTTGCGAAGGTCCCTTGGAGGCTACGATATTAGAGGAGGATAAAATTTCAAAATTTGACCTTGAGGATGGAGAGATTTGAGATAAGGAGGAAGAAGAGACAAATCAAGAGCAAAACCAAATACCAAACCAACAGGGGGAGAAGAAAAAAATGATTCTCCTAAGGTAGATCTGTATGACATACAATTTGATTCTTGATTTCTATCTTTGGAGAGTGACGAGAAGGATATTGTTTCAAAAGAGGGGATGGAAGACGTAAGAGTAGAATGCATCCAAGAGGAAGTTGCTCAAGAATTTATCTTGGTCCCTACTAGGAATGGCGAGAGGAGATTGAGGCTTATAGCCTCCTGGGAAGGAACTAAGTATAAAGAATGTGAAAGTAGGAGGATTGATAGTGTGGAGGTAGAACCTTCCCCTAAGGATTCAAAGGAAGATGATTGGAATGATGTGTCACACAAAATAAAAGCTAAGGAGTTAAGTATGGTTCAACCATGTGTTAGAGTTATAAGGAGTGCCAAACTAAAGGAGGTAGCTAGATCCAAAAATTCACCCAAGGCAATCTTGTATTGAGTATATATGTTGTAGGTTTCTTGTAAAATTGTTGTAGGTTTTTGCATGCCTATTGCTTTGTGTTTGGGCTTGATCTTCGGCCGTTGTTTCTTGTTGTCCTTCGATTTGCTATTTAGAGCACATAATGCATTATATTAAATAATCATTTCACAAACCATAACAGACCGGTAAAGAAGGGAGCTGAAGCAAAATTCTTTTCCACACGAAATACATCTAACAAATATTGTCATTCTTATCAGTTGAACGAAACGCTGAAACATATCTATAATGCACAGAGCCATGGTCCCACTTTATGCAACGCTGATCTCTAGCTTTAAGACAAATGACAATATCCTCATATGGATCCATGAGTACCACATATAAAATAAAATGATAAGATGAATTTTACAGGAATGAACTCCAGATACCGTAAAAAACAACTCCCGCGCCACTTCTTCAAACCAATTATCTTTGGGATATTCGGGATGTCACTATAACCTTTTCAAAACCAAAGGAAGAAAAATTCTTCTAATCAAACCACATCTTCAAAATGAAATCAAAACATTTCACTACTATTCATGCGGGGAACGTGCAACTGTGACTTCAAGCTTCATGATTATATTGTAGATAAAAAGACTCATATTATGATATGGACTACTTGTGATTAAGAGAAATCATTTCTGTTAGGGGAAATGTATGCGTAGAAAGCACGACAACAGCGATGACAAAACCTAATATTTCCAAGAACAATGAGATGCTTCGAAGGCAAAGCCCAAATGAAAACTGAAACTCAACCAAAAACAACGATTGGATGAAACGCGAAATGGTTTCCAAGGCAATGCAATGTAGAAAAGAACAATGATTGGATGAAACATGAAATGGTTTGGCACCCTGCAATGTAGTCAAGCCAAAGCTTCCTACAAGAAATTCGTACCCATTCTTTCAAGCTCTAAACTGGAGAGACTTATGTGCAAGATTCGGTACGAAGGCGGTACCCCACTTAGAGAAAGTGATCCTCTAAAGGCTGGTATGAAGTGACTACACCACCTGTACAGAGGTGGTATAACAACCTTAACCATCTCCTTCAACTGAAACGGAAACGGTGTGAAACTAGCGGTAATCAATGTTTTTGGTGGTCTAGGTCATCCTGTATTAAAAAAAAACACGACAAGTTCATTGAGGAGGCTCCATCACAACACACATTGTGCTAAATGTAATAGCTTTTTAATGATTCCTCTAATGTTCGACAAAAGCTTTTAAAACCATTCCCAAAATTTTTTGCGGGTAGGAAAAGGAGCCACTGTTAACATTACTCATCCCACACTTTTTGGTATCTACCATGTTCGTATTCAAGGTTTGGCCCTGGTGGTCCAAGTTTTAATTGAGGATGTCTCACGTGGCTTACAAAATATTTTTTTTAGTACTATATATTTTATACTAGTTTTAGACAGGCATTTATGGCCCAACTTTTAACTTTTTAAATAATAATTTATACTTTCAAAATATTTTTTCAAATTTATTTTTTGAGTTTTATTCGGGCAGTTTTTGTACGCTACTTGTCTGACGGATAGTTCAATTTTGACCATATTAAACTTTTATTAGTACCTAATGTAATGTCCAAAAATTAAACAGTTTGAATCACTTGCAACCCAAGTAAAAAACCGTTGAAAAAGAAGATTTGTGCTGCCGGGCGTAGTTCAAATGACCAGATTCCACCAGATTGTGGATGCTTCTTACAGTTAACTCATAACTGCCCGTGCCACGAATAGTTAATAGACACAGGTATTTTGGATCTCCAAGACACCCGCTACACACATTTTCACTTTAGAGTTCATTCAACTCTTCAAACGTGTGGATTTACTCAGCTCGAAGGCGAAGCCAATCCAATGTAAAGGGCCCCGACCTCCACCCTTACGTATTGGACTTTTGGAGCGCTATTCAATGGTCGCGATCATACCCATATTTTTTTGCGTGTAGGAAAAGGAGCCACCGTTAACATTACTCATCCCACACATTTGGTATCTAATTTGTATTCAATATTTGGATATTTATTGAGAGGTTAGTCATCCCACACATTCGAATCTGATTGTAGTCAAATGTTTAGATATTTATTGAGAGTCACAGCTGTTCAGCAGACAAAAGTTCCCTTAATTTACAACCAAAGAATCACGAGTCTCTGTCAGAGGGGTGACCCAGAAGGGTGGCTACTTCCGTATGCAAATTAACTGAGAATTCTACACGCTTCACTGTTTGTTTGTTTTTGGAGACCACCTGCTTTGTTAGTCATGGAGACTGCAGATTAATGTATATGCATCCGCAGCTTGTGAGTAAATTGTTTCACTCCATTCCTTGAACAGTCATCTAAGGAAAACAATTGGCAGATGTGATTTTTGCATGAATTGAAAGAAAAATTTGGGAAAATGATGTATTTCAGGGGACCCAATTGAAACTGCATCTCAAGCTTTGCTCATAACAGTATATTATGTAATCCTTGCACACATGATTCAACGTTTTTTTTTGGTCCATTTTAGGTAGTGAATCAAAGTCATGGTGTTTTTAAATGAAAAATGTAAAACATTTAATCAATGGGTCCAGACTCCATTTCATGCATTTCAGCTGCATTGTTTCAGATCCAGTAAAAAATAAGTTTGGCTCGGTATTCAGGAATTGAAGATTTTACTTATTTCTGTAAAGGTCTCTAAAAAAAATCAAGTTTTTATTTTTGTTAGTTTATTTCTCGTTATCCTTGAACAACAACACTTCCAGTTTTGTAAGAGCGAGGTAATCAATTATTGTTTATGCATTTCTTTCCGAGATGTATTGTTTTTCTGTATCGTCATAGTTTCTTGAAGGAATTTGAGTATTTTATTTAAAACATTAAATGTTTTGTTTTTTTTTTAAATTTCATTCGACTGTGGGGCTCTGGTACATGCATGTATGTAAACTGTCTTCTAGATTTTGGCTAAAAATTTCTATAAAACAGGTATTCCCCCGAAAATTATACAGGGGAATTCCCCAAAAAAAAAATTTGTACGAAGAATGTTGATCTGTGGAAGCCTATTTTATTTCATAATCGACTGCCAGAAAGTATTTCTTTCTAATTGAGTTTTTGCCGCCGTATTGTACTAGGGGTTTCCTTAGTTTGATGGACTTCGTTGAAATGGAGGGTCTGAAACCAGGATATAGCTATTTACATTTCCCAATTCTAGCATTTTGTAGTTACTTCAGGCTCCGAGGACATGGAATAATGCATAACTGTGGCTATTCCAACTCTAGAAAGCAATCAAGGTTTTCCTACCTTGTCGTTTCTTTGCCTGGAATTGTTAATAAGTTATTGTTTTTACGGGTCACTAACTGTTTCTTTGTTTGTTTTGAATTCTTGGGAGTTTTCATTCTTTTTTTGTCAATCACTTCTTGTCTTCGTTGTCCATACCGTAGTGAAATTCTTTTTCTTGTCTTCGTTGTCCACCAGTAATAAAAGTCTATTCTTATGCAAATTTAAGCCTCGATGTTCTCATAGATGAAAACAAGCACAGGATGTGGAAAGATAAGATTCATATCGATACCCATCTGATGAATAATGTGAAACAGGGCAACTTTTAAAAGTTAAAGCATGGCAATAAGATTCAGTCCCTGAGTTAGGGAAGCTTCTTTTAACAGCTAAAATCATGGATACAATTGCTAACTCTCAAAAATCTTTGTTTGTAAGGGCTGCTTGATGCCAGTGGTTGTGACCTTGGATGTTAGATATTGTTCATGTACATCGTGATTATCTATCACTGCACAAATCGGATTATCAGAGGCAAATTCATGACATGTTTCCAAAAATTGGTGGGTGAACACAGGAGTTGATGACAACAACATTCCTTGCCTGCTGGATTCAAACAATTCCACAGCTCCTGATTCTGTAACCCAGTAGTTCAAGTCAAAACACAATAGAGCCCCCTTTTCCTTTATTTGCAAGAAAACTTTTATGTTATATTAAATATTATACCCTAAATCAAGAACAAGGTATTGAAGTAATGCCCATTTATACCCCTGGGAAGAACTGAAAGCATATCCAGATTCCAAGCTAGCCCCATAATAAGAGTCTCTACTATAATTTTAGAGGGTAGGCGCTTAACATGAACCTGAATAGTCAAGCCCTTTAAAAAATCTATCAAAGCCTGTGCTACTACACTCTTTTCTGGAGTCTTTGAAAGTGACATTACATCATCTTCCAAGGAACACAAACAATTAAACAAATAACAATATGCGATCACAAGATAAGAGTGCTTTCCATTAGATAGAGGGAAAACACTTTTTTAGGACAATTGATCAACAAATAGATTAAACTTCCCTAGGTTACATACAATCCCAAAAGACATTTTTGAAATATCTGCATCTGTCACATGTATCAATAGTAGAACTAAGTTTGCCTAGGCACCATACAATCCCAAAAGGCGTGTCTGAAATAATTTTGTTTGTCACATTATATGCATAGCCACTTGAAATACTTATTCTAGCTTATCTGTGCCTTCTAAGAAGACCTTCAACCATCATCTGCAATTTTAGAACTCAAATTTAAAATCACATGGTGTAGAACATATTATCCTTCATTAGGATGCCTAATTATCATATTGTAGTTAATTGCCTATTGGTCAGGTTTGTCATGACTGTACATACCATGTAAATCATACACAAGGTCAACTAACATGGATCAAACACTATCTTCGCCAGGTTCAATCTTCTGAGGTCCGACTTCAATTTATCATGAGCACCAAACAAGTTATGTAATTCCAGGTAATTCCAAATAAGGCTTTTACCCAAATACCTAGACAACATTTTAAACCCGAATCCCATCGCTATAACTTACAACTAAGTGTAGAAGTAACTAGTTGTTTGGCTTAACACATTCCTTTCAAAATTGCATAGTTCTGAAATTTAGAATCAAAGGCATTATACAAAACATTCATTAAAGGGAAACAAAGTTTTGAAATTGGAGGATTATGTTTGTTGCATGTGACTGCCAACTACAAAGCCATCAAGCAGAAGCTTAGAAAGATGTATCCTTGTGTTGCCCAATTAGTAAAAGTAGAACTGGAAAAATTATTGGCGGTAGGCTTCATCAGGCCTATTGATTGTTTAGAATGGATTTCTAATATAGTCTCTGTACATAAGAAACCCTTTGGTATCAGGATATGTACAAATTTCAAAGATATTAATAAAGCATGTCCTAAAGATGATTTTCCTCTTCCTAACATCGACATGATTGTTGATTCAACTGTTGGTTATGAAATGCTATCCCTCATGGATGGCTTTTCGAGATATAATCTGATTAAAATTACAGAGGAAGGTCAACACAAGACAACTTCTCTTACCCCTTGGGGGATATTTTGTTATCAAGTCATGCCCTGCGGCCTCAATAATGCAGGCACAACCTATCAAAGGGATATGACTGTAATCTTTCACGACATGATAAATGATATAATGGAAGATTATGTAGATGACATCTTGGGCAAATCCAGGACTTGAGAGGGCCATCCAACGATCTTGCGGCGCAACTCTCAGTGTCTTAGAGACTATAAGGTCAAACTCAACCCGAAGAAATGTGTCTTTGGGGTGCTATTAGGAAAATTGTTAGGTTTTATTGTTTCAAGGAGAGGAATTGAAGTAGATCCTGCAAAGGTTACTGCCAGAACAAAATTGCCTCCTCTCAAGAACATTAAACAACTACGCAGTTTACAGGGGAAGATCCAATCTATCAGAAGATTTATCTCCCAGCTCGCAAACAAGTGTCATTCATTCACACATCTTCTTAAGAAAGATGTTGATTTTCATTGGGGTCCAAACCAATAACAAGCGTTTGCTTTTCTCAAAGAATATCTGTCTAAACCCCCTTTTCTAATGCCACCTACTTTAGGCGAACCATTGTTGCTGTACATTTCTGTCACTCAATTTGCAATTGGCGCGCTTTTGACTCAGTATGCTATAAATCAGAAAGAAAAAGTCATCTATTACCTTAGCTGCACGTTGATCGCTTACGAGCTCAACTACCCACAAATTGAAAAGACTTGTTTGGCCGTCATTTTTGCTTTTCAAAAACTTCGTCATTATTTGCTAAATAATAAGACCAAGCTCATTTCTAGAAGTGACCCACTGAAGAACTTATTATCTAACCCTGCACTTATAGGAAGGATGGCTAATTGGATCATCCTACTTAATGAGTTTGATATTGAGTTCGTCAATAAAAAATTAGTCAAAGGGCAGGTACTGGTAGATCAACTAGCTGAAGCTCCTTTGCCAAGAACTGAACCATTGAGTCTGGAACTTCTAGACGCTTCTATGATGTATCTTGAGGAGTTTGTTACATGGCAAATGTATTTTGATGGATCCTTTACTTTCCATGCTTCAGGAGCAAGAGTTGTGCTCATTACTCCCACATGAGATCTAATTCCATAAGCATTTAGGCTTGGTTTTCCATGTACAAACAATATAACGGAATATGAAGCTCTCATTGCAGGGTTGAAAATAGTTATACGTTGAGATATCAGGCAGGTCAATGTAATTGGTGATTTTGTGTTAATCATCAAACAAGTAAATGATGAGTACAAATTTAAGGATGAGAAGCTCATTCCTTATAAGAAAATGGTTGAAAATTTGAAGGAATTCTTTGTACAGATCACATTCCAGCAAATACCTAGGGGACAAAATCATGCAGTAGATGCTATGGTTACAGTTGGTTCTTTGCTGCACATCCCACTTGGAAACAACGACATGTCTTTCTTCATGGAGCATTTAACGTCATTAACATATGACAAGTTAGAGTCTTGTTTGGTATGTGAAGTTGTTAGTCCCTTATCCCCCTGGTATAATGACATTTATAATTACCTTCATGATGGAACCTTACCAATTGACATTTCCTGATCTGACAAAAAAAACCTTATCCAACGTATAACCCGCTACACCCTACTTGGGGGCACACTCTATTGTAGAGGCTATGACGGGAATCTGTTGCATTGCCTTAATTAAGACGAATTTACCTTAGCGGTCAAGGAGGTGCACTAAGGCATCTGCGGGGCCTATATAAGTGGCATGGTTCTGGCTTAAAAAATGTTAAGAGTAGGCTATTATTGGCCTACCATGGAAATTGATTGTTGTCAGTATGTTAAGAAATGCTTGCTGTGCCAAAAGTACGACAATCTGATACATGCCCCAACACAGTCTTTGTAGCCACTCACAACGTTGTGGCCTTTTTGAAAGTGGGGAATCGATCTCATTAGAAAGCTTACCCCTACTTCATTTGATGGCCACATGTTCATTATTACTATCACCGAGTATTTCACAAAGTGGGTAGAGGCTGTTCCTCTTACCTATGTCAGTGGTGCGTAGATTTCAAAGTTCATCATGAACCACCTCATTTGCCATTACAACATTCCCTTTGCCATTGTAGATGACAATGGCAAGTCATTCAAGATCAAAACTGTGAAGGCATTGTGCCAATGTTTTCAAATCTGACTAAAATGATCCACTCCCTATTATCCTCAAGGTAATGGAATGGCTGAAGCCTCGAACAAGACTCTTGTTCGTATAATGGAGAAGATGGTTAACAAGACTAGACGCAATTGGCATTTACAGATTCATCCCGCCCTCTACGTGTATCAAACATCTATCCACACTCCAATTGGTGTTACTCCATATTCCTTAGTTTTTGGCACATAATCCATCCTACCCCTTGAGATCGAGATCCCTTCTTTGCGCATATCTTTGCGAGACTATTTAGACAGAGGAGGATTATAGAGTTGCCAGACTCGCATAACTAGAGTTGTTGGATGAGAAATGCCTTCATGCACTGGATCACCTAAAAGTGTATCAGAATTGAGTGCGTCGAGGCTACAACAAAAGATTCATACCTCGTCAGTTCGAGGTAGGAGACCTGGTCTTAAAGGAGAATCGGTTCAATACCATGAATGATCGTGAGAAGAAGGGTGAGTTTGAGCCTAATTGGTTTGGACCATATGTCGTGGTTGCCAAGTTTGATTCACGAGCATACAAACGTGTTGATTCTGATGGTGATGAGTTGCGGGAACCAATGAATGACATGCATCTCAAGTGGTTCTACGCTTAAGCATGGAGGACCTTCAACATCAGAAAATAAAAAAAGTATAAATTTAGAAAAATAAATAAAAAGGTAAAGAGAAATCAATCCGTCCAAGTGTGAAAACCACACAATTGTGGCACTTGTGACAATTTCTTTGGTGAAAACCGGTTTCTGATGCCATCAGAAGGTCCATTGTTCACAAGCATCTCATATCTAGGAATACAGTGGCTTTATCCTAAGCTAGGTTTTGCCTGTGTTTGAGATACTTTTGAGCCTATCCTTCATGGTCTTGATTCGGCTGATCCTACTCATGTATGCAAAGAGTTTGCCTTTGCACATTCCCATCGCACGCAGGGTGCATTTTCACATCTTCACTTTCTTGCACATACACATGACATTTGTCCTTGTACATTCCCATCTATCACCAGGGGCATCCACGTTTCTTCGTTTTTTTGGACATAGCTCTGGAAAACTATTTGAAAAACTCTAAACATTCGCATAACTGTTTAGAAAATTTAAAAAACATTCAGATATGTTTGTTCGAAAATCCTTAAATATTCAAATACGTTCCATAGAAAACTCAAAAACAATATAACATTGTATCGAGAAAATACATAATGTAAAACGTTTCAAAACTGTTTCATGAAAACAAAGGAGTATTTGCTTACTTGGTTGTTTGTTTGTGGTAACCAGGGAAAAAACTAGCCTGACCTCTAGCTTTGAGTTGCATGCTGCTCTCAAAACATCGGACAACAACCCGTGGAGAGCTATAACATAGAGTTTGGAGAAAGAGTGCCCAACCATGATAGTCATGTAATTGTTCAGATCAGAAATGGACCCTAACTTTTTGGATCAGGTGAATGATATGATGAGACCAAGTAGGAGGGAAACCTACACAAACCACTTGATTGAAAAGATCTGTCAAATAGTTACCAAAGACCTCAAAAACTTGCTTGAAGAACTCAGACCTAGAAACCTTCCACATCAGCTACCTTGCTACTGTTCAAAATCCTTATTGCCTCTTTGATATTACAGTGAATGAAGGGATTACCAAGTGCGACGGAATGCCAATCTGGGTAGATTGTTGCCCCGGAATATCATAAAGGGTAGAGGTGTGGGAAAAAATGGAGATAAGATCAATGACCATAGAGGAGGGGGAGTGGCGGGGAAAGACAATATGCAAACTGTCTAGTTAGGAGTTTTAATATCATGAATAAATATGGACTCAACAGGGATCCTTGACAAAGGCCTCTCACTGGTTTAAAAGACTACTGGGTTTCCCATCTATTAAGATAGATGATGATTGTAAATACTTTGTCATCAACATGCAAATGAAATTTGTGGTGGTTGTGTTTGCTTCATGTTTGTAGAGCACATAAGAATATGGGGTTAGGATTGTCTATAACTCTTTTTTTGGATTTGGATTCTCAGAATGCTGCAACTTATGTTCTTCTATTAAATATCTATGTAGAAGTGTGTAGGTTGGGTGGGGTTCAAATGTTAAGGAGATTGATGAAGGATAGAGGAATTAAAAAATTACCTGGATGTAGTTGGATTACAAACCCTAAAATGGTGCACAATTTTTTTGTGTAAGAGAGATATCACACCTACAAACATGAGATCCATGCAAAGTTGGAGAAAATTTCTTGGGAGATGAAGGCAACGGGATATTTTTCAGATTCAAAACAAATGCTGAGTGACACGGACGAGAAGGAAAATTAATTATTACTATGCCACCATAGTGAAAAGTTGGCAATTGAATTTAGGTTGTTATCTATTACTGAGCCTACCACTTAGATGTACTATGTTACACAAGATACCCCTAAATCCTATGTGTCATCAAGATAAGGGGTATTTATAGGTGTTAACATCTTGCATATTACGTTATGAGGTGCACAAAAATTACAACAAAATGGAGAGAACCCAATTTATAAAAGTGTTAAACTTGTGATGGGTATGGTTGAATATAATTTGTAGAAGATTTATAAAATGAATAGAGAATTTATATAAGGGTGGTAAGGGTGAAGCAAAGTGGATTAGAATATGAGGTATTGTAAGAAGATTATGTGATAGGGGTGTAAATGATAAACTTGGTTTGACTTGAGGGCATACAATAAAAAGAGAGTCTTGACTAACAAATGGGAAGAAAATGGTTTGTACAACTAATTGGCCGATAGGCCTTTCAAAACTCAATTTTCTTGATAACTGTTGTTTGAATTGCCATAGTTGTTTCTTCACATTTTAAATTAATTTCATTTTATTGGATCATTTTTCTTGTTAACTGCTGTTTGAATTGTCATAATCAATGCTTCTCTTTTCACCCATTTCTTCTATGCATTTGCCGATCTCAATCCCCAAACCTTCCAAGTTATCGTCTCCGCAATTAAGCAACAAAGCATCTTGCACCCGATGTTAATGTCGAGTCTAGATCCTCAGGCAAACCGCCTTTGCTTCTCACAACCGCTGTCTATTTTTAACATAAATTCTTTGCATGGGGGCCTATGAGAGAGTACCCCATTGCCTCTGTATCTCAAAACCTTGATTGAGTGAACATTATGACATACGATTTCCACAAAAAATGGGAAGGCTTAGACATTCTATATCGAATTTGCTTCAATCCTGTAACAAACCTACGTGAGGCTTAGACCATTGTCACTCTCCATCAACCATTAAAATGAAGGTAATAATCTCTACCTTCCCTTCCTCATTACTCTGTGATTTGTAATTGCAAATTATTAACAACTGGCCCACGGTTCGAATCTGCAAAAAATAATGCTTAAATTGGCCATCGAAGATGACAACAACAAGTGAAAGGCCCTCAAGCCGGTTGTAGGTGTGAAAGTTATAACATCGCCTTTAAACCCTAAAGTATATTCATACATATTTGTATTGTAGGGGTGTATTCTATGGCGGTGGACATGAAAGAGAAGAAGATGACCGTAATAGGCGATGTAGATCCCATTTATTTGACCCCTAAACTCAGAAATTTTGGCCCCATAGAGTTGTTGAGCGTGGGTCTTGTGAAAGAAGAGAAAAAAGAGGTAAAAAAGGAGGAGAAGAAGCCTCAAAGTGATGCAAAGAAAGGGAACAAACCAGAAAATCCAACAGTCGTGTATGTGCCTAGCGACTTTGACTACAAACTGTATGAATACATTGTCGTCAACGATGAAAACCCTAATGTTTGTACTATCTCTTGAATAAATTTGTTTTGTATTGTTAAGCCATTTCTCATCCCAAACACTTTAGGGAAGAGGGTTTCAGTGTTGGAACATAACCTGACTTGTACAGTAATGTAATAATTTCCATTTCTCTGCGTTGTTAGAGTACTTTATTTTAGCACTGTAGGAGTGTAATATAGATGATTAAGGTTTTTCTTATGGGGGCTGTTATAGATAAAAGAGTGTTATTTTTCATCCAAAGATTTTTTAATTAATGCAGGTCTCATGTTGAGACTAGAAGAAATGGATGTAAATCAATTTTAGCCCTTGTTATTTTGTTATTTGCTTTGGTTTGGTTTAGTTGACTTAATCGCACTGGTGCTCACGCGGCTCTATATGATCCCCAATCTAATTCCAACACCAGTTTTGGCGTCCAATCGAGGTTCAACGCCGGCTTGTCCGCTAACAAAATTGTTGTGGGCATGCCTATTTACGAGCTCTCCTGGAAACTACAAAACTGAAAACACGTGGGGATTGAAACCCCAACTAACGATGGAGGCGTACCCAACTACAAGGACGAATTAATCTCTTACGCCGATATTCAGAATTTCATACGCAATAGGGGAGCAAGAGAGGTTTATGATGCAGGTACCATCTTCACTTACAGTTATGCAGGATTAGACTGGATAGGCTACGACAACCAACAATTTATGGGTGTCTAAGCGGAATTTGCGAAAAACAAAGGATTGCGA